>KK114344.1:37449-51254 GCA_000611955.2 Stegodyphus mimosarum | reverse complement strand
CTGCTATACAAATGCTTTGCTCTGCCTCTTCGTCTTTCCTTTGTTAAAAATATTTATGACATCGAGTTCTAAATTTACTAGTATTACTAATTAAATTATTATCGAATATTTGATCTTCGTGTAAAGAAAAATGAGCTGTTATTTTAATCAAATAAAGACGTGGAGTTTTTAAAGTGAAATTCTGCTGTCTTCTGTCTGCAGCCGCCCACACGCAACGGCAGCATCCGGACTCTCGACTGGAAATATCACATATATATGTTGGAATATGTTGTTATTATATCTTACAAAAATGTATCCGAGATCAATGTCTTAAGGAAACGAAGCTTATAAGTCAATTTTTTGAATAATCAACCCAATAAATTTCACGCAATTTTTTTCATAAATTCTCTCTTCCGTCCATCTACAGATGGGGTAGGTTGGATAGGTTGTTTTTCAAAATTTGAATAGGGTAATTGCGCATGATTTTTTTTTTGTCTTTTCCCGAAGAAGAAAGATCAGTTGTTAAAAATGCTTTTTTGAACATTTTATAGATCTGAATTTGATGCTTGAAAAATATTAGTTTTGAGCAATGATTAATATCGTTTTTATGTTCATTGTTAGCCTGACAGGGAAGTGTATATTTAGAATGACAGGAAAGTGCATTTATCACAGAATGTTCACACAGTATTTTTTGGAGAGTACCCGAAATTTGCAATATTTAAATTCAACGCAAGTTATAAAAATTATCCTTGCAAATGATTCAGAAAAGGTTTGAGCGTATTAATAAAAAAGAAAAATTCGACAAGTAAAATACGCACTGTCATACGCGAGTCATTTAAATTAAAATGCAATTTATTATATGAAGAATTTCATTTTTCTATCTGCTAAAGTGACCTTTAAACGCGAAGAAATAAAAATAAGTAACATTTGCTGAAAATCTTTTTTTTTTTAATGGATTGAAGTGTGATGCAGCACAAATGAAATGAAACTGATATTTCGAAGCGCTACAGTTGAAGGCCATTTGCTTTTCTTTCCGGAAAGAAAAGTAATTCAAATTTATATGGATATGGAAACAGATATGAGGAACATAAAGGAGGTAATGGAGCAAAAGAGAATGAAAAAAGGTAAAATTTAAAAGATACTTAAAAAAGTATATTACATTTATGCAGACTCTTGTAGAGCACCCTTTTTGAGGAACTAGAAATGAAAGATGGCATATATTACATCTGAATAATCCAAAGTGATAATTAAAAGTAGTACTGAACAGAATTAAAAAATTTTGAAATAAATTCAGAGAATTACGTTGTTAAGACTTCAGAGATTTACATTGCTTCTTCTCAGATTTCTTTAACTATTATCAGAACTTCAGTACATTTGTATTTGTTTAGGAAATAGAAATCTTCTATATCATAACATTTCTGATTGGTTGAATGAATACTGAGATTTAAGTCAACTAATAATAAATCCTTATAAAATTGTACTGACTATGAATTTTTATAATTTTAGTATTTTGGGAATTTATATTTATTCGGAATTGATTTAAAGAAATGTTGCTATTTTGAAATAGAGTTTTCAAAAATTGAGAACTGCTGCTGAGCAAATACGAGGGTTCGGAGATGTTGTATCTAGAATTATTATGCTTAGAAATAACTTACCGTGTTTTATTTGTTATATATTTTACTGTTATTTTCTTCTGATCAATAGTTTATTTTGCCTGAATGTTAATCTCAATGATGCCTTGGGGTGATTGGATGTTTGGTGCAGAATAATAATAACATGATTTTAAACGTAGACAAAAACTAATTGCCAGTTTTTTACCTTGGAATAATAACATGATTTTAAACCTAGACAAAAACTAATTGCCAGTTTTTTACCTTGAACAGGCAGCAGTTCTTACCACACTTTCTTTATCATGGTAAAGTAATCTAATGTTACCTATTTGGGATGAAAACTTGATTCACGACTGAAATGGAATGACATATATCTTTCATACAGGAAAAAACTTGAAAGGAGACTTCCAAGTTTGAAACGATGGCGGGCTGCCGATGGGGGTGTAATAGAGAAACTTTAATAAATGTGTATAAAATGTAAACTCAATCATTATTTTATTACTGAAATGAAGTTTTGGTGACTGCTTCCATCAGTACAGTCAATATTTTGGCAAGATTACAAAACCAATCTCTTCGCCTAATAAGAGGTGCAGTTAAATCCACCCCCATAGCGGCTATGAAACCTTTAACCAATATTTCTTCTGTCATACATGACATTCGTAAAAATGCTGCAATTTTGTTGCAAAACCTGACTACCAAATAAGGCTGCAGGCTTCCAAATAATAAATATTGGGGGAATTACTATTTTAACTACGATAGAAAATTAAAGACACTGGTGGGTTTCAATCAGATTGGTTATTAATTAGCAGAAGACCTAGACCTTGTTCGGGAAATGAATTCAACGACTGTATCTTTGTTGTCCTCTTGATAACGGTGACTTCTGTGTATATCTTGAACTTAACGAGAAAACTGATAAGAGATGGCCATGCTCAGATCTGACTCATTGCTTAGGAAACTATCGAGAGAAGATATCCCAGTAACCTTGTAAGGTTTTAGTTAAACTAACAAAGTTTTATTTTAATTTAAATCTTTCTATCTCTTCTCTGTTTCAACTTCCCGTCAGAAGAAGCGCGCGTTTTCAGCTTATGCTAATTTGAAGTACAGCCAAGTACTATTTAAACCAGAGGTAGAAACCTCTTAGTGTGAGAGAGCTTTTAGTCTCAGATCACGGTCATGCTGTTCGACGTTCGCCTGACCAGCTAGCAGCTAAAATTATAAGCCATAGTGACGTGATTGCTTATTACTACGTGATTGCTACGATATTATACTACGTGATTGCTTATTGAAATAAATCCAAGTGCGCTAGTATTAGTAATTCTTGCTACGCACCACTTAGTTAGAGGCCAACTCCGCGATTTGCTCTATGAGCAAAGTTTAATTAAATTTCTATTTAGGTTTAGTATAAATTTATCTGATTTTTAAGTTAGGCCCAAGTGTGGTCTGTTACTTTCTGTACCCCTCCCGAGTCGGGAAGTGTGTAAATAATATTGATTTAATAAAAGAGGATTTTAAATCCCTTTCAAGTGCAGTTATTCTTCAGCACAGTATCTACACCAGAACAAAGCTGATTTCAGCTACCTGTTCCAGATCAGGACTTTAGGTTAAGGAGTTACTTCAAAATGTTTGCCAAAAATACTCACAGAACACTCAGTCCTGACAACCTTTGGAGCCATGTTTACACCGATGGATCAATGATCGAGAGAGGTACTGGAGCTGGTGCAGGAATGTATTGTAACCCTTTTGCATCCTATAAGACAGTGGAAGAGATATTGACAGTTTTGACGGTGAAGTTGAGGCTATATTTATTGCTCTGAATAAATTAAGCGCTATGAAACGTAATTTCCCTCTGGCTGTTAGTTTGTCCGATAGCAAAGCTACTTTTCAGACCTCTCTCTATACTTCCGAACGAATTTACGCATGTAGGAAGATTCTCAACACTTGGCGACTCAACTGTCTTGTAGTGGATTCCTGCGCATTGCGGCATCGAGGGAAATGAAAGAGTCGATTTCCCGGCGAAGAAAGAAACGACTGTTATACAAACCAATAATAACATATTGTTACGAATTTCACATTTATTTGGCTATTATTTAGAATTGTAATTGGATTTGCTTCATGTTGCCTTAGCAACGCGGACGATTTTTGAAGAGAAAGCTACGTCGAAAAAGAAATAACAATAAAAATAAAAGAGTGCGTGCATTTAATGCTTAATAAATAAATATCTCGTAATTACTGTTGCCATCCAGAAAAATCTAGAAAAATCGTCATTGTTCTACTGATAATTAAAAAGCTTATAAAAGCCGAGGTGAAACAGCTCATCTCAGTTGTAGTTGTTGTTGTTGCTGTTATACTTGTAGCTGTAAAAAGCGAACTGCCGTTTGTTTACTTAATACTGTATTGATTGTAGCGATTTCGCTGTGAGATAGAACTATTTTATCTGTTTTGAACTGAGTTTTTGCTAAACGTTTGAGATATTGTGATACTGTGCGAAGATCTGTGAAGAAATATTTCAGCATTTTAATTTATTTCTTGTGGAAAGAATAAATTTTTGTAAACTTTTTAACGACTTGTGCATTCAATATATAACGAACCCGTACGCACGTAATAAGTTTTGGTGTCAGAAGTGGAATTTTTGAATGCCATTAACTAGAGCAATGGAAGAACAATTAAGGCAATTCATGGCAGCCTTTGCTGCATTTAAAGAAGAAATTAAAGCTGGCCAAGAATCTGTTAAAGAGGAAATGAATTCTGTTCAAGAAAAGATGGAGAAATCTGTTAAGGATGAAATGAAGGCTGTTCAGGAATCTGTTAAAGATGAGATGAAAGCCGTTAAAGTAAGTCAAGAAGAAATGAAAAAGGAAATTACTTGCATAATAGAAAATAAATTTGAGGCTATGGAAGGCAAAATAGACGCGGTTGAAAATAAAGTTTCTTCTGTCAAAGAACAAATAGGAGATAGAGTTTCTGCCGTAGAACAACAAATCGATTACAGAATTTCTGCTGTGAAAGAACAAATTCAAGAAAGAGTTTCTGCTGTGAAAGAACAAATTCAAGAAAGAGTTTCTGCAGTGGAGCAACAAATTGATGACAAAGTTTCCGCAGTTGCCAAAGAAGTTGATACTTTAAAGAAATTCGTAGCGACGGCAAGAAGCAATTCCGATACTTTTAAATTCCTAGCCATGCCTGCGCATCCTTCTCTGAAGCTATCGACATATGATGGGAAGACCTCCTGGCAAGTGTATAAGACACAATTTTCTATAGTTGCGGAAGCAAATGGATGGGATTCCCAAGCTAAGGCCTGTCACCTTGCGGCTTCTCTGAGAGCAGACGCAGCGGATATCCTTCAGACTCTTCCCGAAAACAAAAGGCTAGATTTCGAAGCTCTGTCCGGCGCATTGGAGCTGCGTTTTGGAGAGAAGTGTTTAAAAGATTATAGCAGGCTTCAGTTAAAATCCCGTCAACAGAAGTCTACGGAAACACTCCAGGAGCTCGCCACGGATGTTGAAAGGCTGTCCCACCTCGCCTTTTCGGAGTGCCCGACAGAAACAAGAGAAATCCTGTCCCTGCAATACTTCATCGACGGCATCCGGGATCCTGAAATACAGAAAGCACTGCGAATGGCTGATGTGAAGGACTTAAAAAGTGCTCTGGTGTACGCCATGAAATTCGAGGCAGCACAGCAAGCCACTCGTAGAGACCGCCACCCAATCAGAGCTGCTCACATACAAGAACCAGTGGATCCAATGACTGCTCGCCTAGACGATTTAACCAGAAAGGTGAATGCTTTGACACGGAATACTGGTGACAAGAAACCGTTCGTAAAGTGCTGGAACTGCGGTGCTGAAGGGCACATTCGAAGAAACTGCAGAACACCCCAGGGCACGGATGTTAAGACCGCGCCTCTCAAGAAGGAGGGAAACTAATTCGTGGCCATCTCGCGGGGCGGAGGTTGCCAGATAATGAAAAGCCCCAGTTTAAAGCGCTTCAGATTTCTGCAGTGAGTGGCGGCAATAACGGAATTTTCATCATGGGACAAATCAATGGAATTCCTTGTAACATGACGATCGACACGGGAGCCAATGTTACCATCATTCGAAAAGATTTGGCTCAACAACTCGAAGGTAAACTTATCTGGACGCCGCCCTGCGTTACCCTCCAGACTGTGTCCGGCGAGAAGATCAATATAGAAGGGAAATTAAACGTTAACATCACCTTTGGAAGTGCCGCTTACCATCACACGGCATATGTAGCAGAAATTACAGACCCTTGCATACTCGGATTGGACTTTTTAAGGAAATACAATTTTTCCTTGGACTTTAAAAATAACGAACTGCATTCTGCCTCTGAGGACATAACTTTATTCGGGATTAATGATGAAGGAGTGAAATCTATCCACAAAATCATAGCTCAAGACGATATCACAATACCGGCAAGAACAGAAATTTTACTTCCTGGATCCATAGCCGAAAATAGAAATTTCCGCTACGGCGTCATGGAATATCCCAAGAATTGTAATAGCCCTAAAGGAGTATTAATAGCCTCAGCACTCGTCGACCTATCGGGGACCGTTATCCCGGTGAGAGTTGCCAATGTAACTGATAAGGCGAGAGTTATTAAGAAAGGTGAAGTGGTTGCAGAATGTACTCCAGTAACCAGCGTTGAAAGAAAAAGTAACATCTCAAAAACCGTGTCTTCAGACAACATTATATCGGAGTTATTGCAGAATGCGCAATTAAACGATGAGGAAAAGAATGTTGCCGAGCGTGTCATTAAAGATCTTCAAGATGTTTTCTCCCGCTCGTCTTCTGACGTGGGTCGAACCAGTTTAACTCAGCATAGAATCGATACTGGTGATCATCCACCAATCAAGCAACATCCAAGACGTCTGCCGATTTCGAAACAGGAAGAGGTGCGAACACTTTTAACGGACATGCAAGAAAGCAATGTCATCGAGCCTTCAGCAAGTCCCTGGGCATCTCCCATCGTCCTGGTGAAGAAGAAAGACGGGTCAACTAGATTTTGCGTTGATTATCGCCGGTTGAATGAGGTTACGAAGAAAGACAGTTACCCTCTTCCTAGAATTGACGACATTCTGGATACTCTTTCTGGAAGCAAGTGGTTCTCGACACTTGATTTAAAGAGTGGATATTGGCAGGTAGAAATACATCCTGATGACCGAGAAAAGACGGCATTTACTACAGGACACGGACTTTGGCAGTTCAAGGTGATGCCGTTTGGACTATGTAATGCGCCGGCTACATTCGAACGTCTAATGGAGACTGTTTTAAAAGGTCTTTCATACGAAGCCTGTCTGATATACCTGGATGACATCATCATCGTCGGGAAGAGTTTCGAAGAACATTTGGAAAATCTTAGAAAGGTGCTTCAGAAACTGAAAGAAGCCAATCTGAAGTTGAGTCCCGCTAAATGCAAATTATTCAGACAGGAAGTGACTTACCTCGGACATGTCATCTCTGCTGAAGGTGTGCGCACGGATCCTGAAAAAGTGTCAGCAGTTAAAGACTGGAGACGTCCCGAAAATGTCCACCAGCTGAGAAGCTTTCTAGGGCTTTGCACCTACTATAGGAGATTCGTGAAGGATTTTTCATCCATTGCGAGACCCCTTCACAAGCTGACAGAGAGCAAGCAAAAGTTCGTGTGGACAAAAGAATGTGAGGATGCATTTAAGAATCTGAAGGAAGCCTTAACATCTGCTCCAATCCTGACGTATCCTCAGCTCGACAGACCATTTATTCTCGACACGGATGCGAGTAATGAAAGTGTCGGCGCTGTTCTGTCCCAAGAAATAGAGGGCCAAGAACGTGTAGTGGCTTACTGGAGCAAGTGCCTATCTAAACCGGAGAGGAATTACTGTGTCACCAGGAAAGAGTTGCTCGCCATAGTCAAAGCCGTAGAACATTTCCATCATTATCTATACGGCAGAAAATTCCTGCTCCGCACAGATCATGCATCATTGGCCTGGCTTTTAAATTTCAAGAATCCTGAGGGTCAGATAGCCAGGTGGATACAGAGACTCCAGGAATATGACATCACTATCCGTCATCGCAAGGGACAGTCGCACGGAAACGCTGACGCCTTGTCTAGAAGACCTTGCCCAGAAAACTGCCGATATTGTTCCAGGGTCGAAGCTAAATACCAACTGGTTAATCCAGTCGCACGGCAAATTACAGCATCAACATCGGCTGATCCAGACCCATGGAGTGACAAGGAAATCAGGAAAGACCAGCTGGAAGACCGTGATATTAAACCCATAATTGAGTTAATGGAGACCTCAAACAGAAAACCTACCTGGCAGGATATTTCGAGCTATAGTCCCACGACAAAACAATATTGGGCTCTCTGGGACTCACTCCATATTCGAAACGGCGTCTTGTACCGAAAATTCGAATCGGATGATGGAAAAACATTCCGATGGCAGCTGGTACTCCCAAGATCCCGAATCCCGGACGTCCTTAAAGAACTACATAGCAGCCCTGCAGGAGGTCACTTCGGAATAATGAAGACCTTGCAGAGAGTTCGGGAGCGTTTCTACTGGAATAATGCAAAGGATGACGTGCAAAAGTGGTGCCGAACTTGCGATGCCTGTGCAAGTCGGAAAGGACCGAAGAAACGCAGCCGGGGGAAGCTGCAACGTTACAATGTAGGAGCACCTTTTGAACGTATCGCCTTTGACATCTTAGGACCTCTGCCACGAACTGCTGATGGCAACAAATACATCCTCGTTGCCATTGATTACTTCACCAAGTGGCCTGAAGCGTATCCTATTCCTGATCAAGAGGCTGTCACAGTAGCAGAGATGATGATACAGCACTGGATTTCCAGATTCGGAGTGCCTCTTCAGTTACATTCCGATCAGGGAAGGAATTTTACCTCGGCTGTAGTCAAGGAACTCTGCAAGCTACTCGGCATTGACAAAACCCAAACGACGCCTTTACATCCCCAGTCGGACGGTATGGTAGAGAGGTTTAATTGAACCATCCTCAATAACTTCTCATTAGTGGTTTCCAGAAACCAACAGGACTGGGACAAGAAGTTGCCACTATTTTTACTGGCTTACCGCAGTGCTGTCCACGATACTACCGGCTATTCCCCATCTCAGATGCTCTTCGGTCGTGACCTTCGTCTGCCATGTGATCTTTTGTTTAGTCGCCCTCCGGATGCGCTTTCATACTGAGGAATACATTCAAGATCTCATATTCATATATATATATATATATATGTGCGTGTATATAATAAAAACCGTAGAGTGTTCTTGCCCCATCCTGTATAAAAACGAACAAAATGAGATTTCTAGTTCCAAAATACTTCTACAGTTTAAGGCAGAGAATTAAGAACTAATTGTTATTAGGCTTGCGTATGAAGAATTAGATTTAGCATGAAAACATGTCACTTTCCTGTTACTTGTTTTACGTTTTCTTGTATTAGTATACATATACAGTTTAAAATTTCTAAACTATAAGCTAACTCTGGCATTTCTTATAATTTACTTGTCACCTGTCATAAAAAATTCTTTGTTCAAAATAATTATGCAAAAACATGTAGAATAAATATTAATTAGAAATAAGTTTTAAACTATTTAACCTATTTAAAGAGTAAAGAATATTTTTAATTAAGAAAAGTATAGGAGAGAATGACTGCGTAACAGTTAGGGATGAGTAACTAGTATAAAGAACTTATATTTCAGGTGATATTAAAAAATGTGAAATATGTTTTGAAGTGAGAAGAAAGCAATGTAATGACAATGAGAAAAAATATGCGTTCACGCAGAAATTTTAAAGAAATTTTAATGAATTGAATGAGACAAAGTATTAAAAATTTACAAAGGTTAGCAGAGGGTTAACATGCTTGATTAAATTACTGCGATTAATTACAGCTAACTATAATTATAGTTACCTATCTATTTGTTTACTTACTTATATTTAATTATGAATTTATTGTTTATTTAATTGTAATTCATTATTTATTAACCATTGATTTTCTTGCATAATATTTTACTTATATAAGATTTTTTACATGTAGTATTTCTTACTTCCATGAATATTTATTACTTACTTATTTAATTATTCCCTTTTAGTGGCCACGTAGTTAAAAACCACTGAATACTGGCAGTTCGCTCCAAGTACAAAAACCGGTGAATTGGCTAATTGCATTAATGTTTAAATTTTGGTTTCCCAGTAGTGGTGAAGTAACGTAAATACACTCACGTTTGTGAAAATTGCAACACCATGAAGGACTTACGCGAGTGAGCTGAAATTTTCAGGAAATGCAAAGTAGCGCATGATATGCAAATGATTAGAATTGCAAATCCGTAGCGCATGCGTATGCTGAGCAGCGCCCTCTGAACGGCTGATGGATCCGAATAAATAGACGGCTGTAGCGAGGCGTGTATGGTTATCGGTGGTTATCTGCTAGTGGTAAACGTTAACTCAATCTGTACTTATGCCTCGTCGACGAAAGAGAGCGAGATTTGAACAACTTACAGAGTTTGAACGAGGGAGAATCATCGGCCTTCGTGAAGCTGGATTGTCGTATCGTGCAGTAGCCTCTCGTGTGCAGCGTAACAGCAGCACAGTGATGCGCGTTTGGAAGCAGTGGACGGACGAGTGTCGGACAACTCGGAAATCCGGGAGTGGACCCCGAAATGTGACGTCAGCTCGCGATGATAGACACCTGGTCCGCATGGCGCGGACGGACCGTACAGCTTCCTCTAGACAATTGGCAGCACTGTGGTCAATAGCTACAGGTGTTTCATTGTGTGCTTCATCAATTCGTAGACGTCTGCTGCAGTGTGGACTGCGCGCACGGACTCCTTTATACAGGATCCCCCTAACGCACGACCATCGCCGCCTGCGGCTACAATGGGCCAATCAGCATAGAGACTGGCGTGCTGATTGGCAGCATGTCGTGTTTTCTGACGAATCCCGCTTTAATTTGTGGTACCATGATGGCCGCATTCGTGTCAGACGCTATGCCGGTGAACGCCACCTTCCGGAGTGCATTATCGAACGCCACAGTGGACGAACACCCGGAGTTATGGTCTGGGGCGCCATAGCATATCATAGACGATCTCAATTGCTACGAATTGTGGGCAATCTGAACAGCAACCGGTATATCCGTGAAGTTCTACAGCCCGAAGCTGTTCCCTTCCTTCAAAGCTTGCCAGGCGCTGTATTTCAACAGGACAATGCCCGCCCTCATACTGCTCGGATTGTTAAATCCTTCTTTGCAGCGCAGCAGGTACAGCTTCTTCCTTGGCCTGCGTGTTCCCCGGATATGTCGCCAATTGAACATGTGTGGGATGTCATTGGTCGGCGTCTTGCTCGTGATCCTCGTCCTGTTGCGTCTGCAGACGAACTTTGGGTACGCGTACAAACGATATGGAATGCTCTTCCTCAGTCAGACATTCAAACTTTGTTTGACTCCATGCCAAGTCGTGTAGCAGCACTTATTGCGGCGTGTGGTGGCCACACAAAATACTGATTCTGATCTCTTGTTCTTGTTTGTTTGCTTTGAACATTTAATCATTTATTTGTACTACTACCACTCAACTGTGTATTAAATTGCATTGAATTATGACGATTCCTTCTTGGTGTTGCAATTTTCGCAAACGTGAGTGTAAGAGCTGGTTTCTGTCAGAAAGTCCTTCACAAAGGCATTGGCCTTCTAGGAAGACAGCGTTCGTATATTTGCCATATCCGAATAAACAAACATATTTAATTCTTTATTCGATCTAAATTATCTTCTTTGTTCAATATCAAGTACCGCTTATAATAATCACTGTTGAAGTTCAATGTTTTCAAATGATTTGTAATGTGTTCTGTAATATTGTAGTACTGAAAACTTGCGTACTTACTTATGCTCCTATATCTGACTGCATCATACATTTTCAAGAAAGAAGAGCTGGTCAAAAAGAACATTTTAGCTGGATCTGTTTAATTCATTTTAACTTTCTAGTCAGGAATTTTGACTTCTTTTCATAAAGAAGAAAGGGTCTTTCCGTGAATGAGAATCTATTAGATTTTCTCCTCCCCTTTTCTTTACCGTCTTTGTTTGACTTTGTAGAAACTTTCAGTGGTTTGTCTTGAAGATGGCTTATACTTTAAACTCTTCTAAAAGAAGTTTTAGGGGAAGTTTCATTATGTTATTTGGAGGCAGCGTATTTTGTTAAGAGTGAGTAACGACCGTAATAGTTAAAACCGTCAACTCACTCAAGCAATATAACTATTTGTTTTCAAGTTGGCATTGTTGGGTTATTAAAATTGGATTTTCTGATTTATGCTTGTGTTACCATTGAAAATTTATTATAAAGATTTATCCTTTTCAAGATTTACAGATATGATACTTTCTTAGTTTATAGATACAAATTAAATCCTAGTTTATGATATACTATTGGTAAATAATGCCAAAGACGCATACTCGACGATAAATGATAAAATAGGTATTTCGATGGTTTTTTCTTCATTATTTCTTATAACCTTTCTGTTTCATTAAATAATTCTCATCTAAAAAAAGTAATTTAGAAAGAGCAGCTTAACTTGCAATTCAACGTTTTTCTTTTAAACGCTGATGCGATTCGATGTTTTCTTGAGCTTCGTGTTCATGTTTTAACACCTGAAAAAATGTCTTCTTCAAATTAAAATTATTGGTTTCATATTTTAATAGATCTTTTTACGGATTACCTGAGAAATAATGAAATGGAAAGTAATTTAAATTCTTCGTTTTTTTGAAAAAAGGATGCAAAACCTCGCCTGGCGCATAAAAATTGGTTTAATTGCTTGTGCATATGGAATGCAGTTTGTTTCAGATAACCTAAAATTGACTGAAAAAAGAGTATTATTTCTTACATGTAAGCGATTAAACATAAATCTGTAATTTAATATAAAAGAATGGGTATGTTAGTTTTACGTATATCTCTTAAAATTAATTTTATAGTCTTAAAGCTATTTGCAATACATTTCGTTGCTATTCCTTTTTTAAATGATTTAAATTCCGTAACTGGTGTTGAATGATTTTAAAAATATACGGATGTTTTAATGAATTCTGCGGAAGATTCTAAAATATCTAGTAAAAATGCAAAGGTAAGGAACAAGGGACCGAAATATGCAGATTTTGTAATGGAATGGTTGTGAAGAAACACCGCCGTTAAGTGGTGATACATAAGAAAGGTACGAACAACATGTATGTAAGGAAAACAAGCATTATAAAAAATAGATATTTTAATGAAAGGTGCCTGAAAGTGCGACTACTAAAAGTAACATCAAAATAACGTCAGCGGCGCATGGTTAACATTGATAAAGTACACTGGTGTGCAAAAATTAAGGATGAAGTCGAAAAATTAGCATATCAGCTGAACGAACAGGCAGAGCGGACAGAAAAAACAATCAGGAGATTAAGTAAGGTGATGTACGGTAGCACATGCGCAGATATGCAGGTAGACGTAATGGGGGAGTGTCTGAGTAGTATAAAGCATGTTGTCGGTGTAAGATCAGTATTTCTGGCAAACAGATTGCACGCCGTATAGCAGTTAAAATCACACCGAGTTGCTGCCTCAGCGAGAAATGGCGAATAATCAATCTGTTAGATGACATCTGGATACTTTTATCCGAGGTCGAATCATTCGGAAGTTGGAGGAAGGCCGCAGTGTGACAAGTGTGGCTCCGGAGTTCGGAATTGCTCACAGCATCGTTTCACGACTTTGGAGACAATTTCAAACTACAGGAACAGCTATCCGGGGGTTTAGTAGTGGTCGTCCACGAGGAACCACACCCGCAGATGACCGGTATATTGCCTTACTGGCCAGAAGAAACAGGCGGCAGACAGCGGGAGAAATCGCTAGACACGCAACACAGGTGACTGGACGACCGATATCGCGTTTTACCGTGGCCAGAAGATTGCACGGTGGTGGTCTGTTTGCACGACGCCCTATACGGTGTGTACCTCTAACGCCTGCCCATCGGAGAATACGTTCTCTGTGGTGCCGGGAACACCGGAATTGGAGAGACAATGAATGGGGACGAGTACTCTTTACAGATGAGAGCAGATTTAGTCTGAGTTGCGATTCTAGACACATACACATCTGGACAGAGCGGGGAACACGCAATAACCCCTTCAACATCATCAAAAGGGACTGTTTTGGAGGTCGCGGAGTTCTCGTTCGAGCAGACATAATGCTTGGTAGCCGGACCGACCTTCATATCT
>KK114344.1:0-36775 GCA_000611955.2 Stegodyphus mimosarum | reverse complement strand
ATGTTCAAAGATCACGCCCTTAATGTGCCCACAGAAGAAAAATGTGTATATGAAATCTGACGGCCAAGGAAGAGTTCCAAACGGAGCGATATAATTACGTCTAAATAATTTCACATATTATTGTTGATGTGAGCTAGTACCTCATCGAGCTAAAACCACATTCGTGGCCGAAGAGCTGGGAAAGTATCGGAAAAAATAATCCGGCAAGATATCATGTAGAAAGGTATTGCACGTACGGCCATTCAGGTGACGGCATAATATGCAATCCTATGTTGTATATTATGTCACTTTTTGTATACCGTTCGTCTGCCGATAGTCATACTGTGCCACCATCGGATCGTTTACACTTACTCATCTTAACAACGCATTTTTCATTTCATCGCAGCACTTCTGTCCACATACCCCATTTGTTATTTATTTATTTATCACGTGCTCCTCCTTTTCGCATTACAGAAAAAGGGATGAGTGGCCCGTGGAGGAATTTTTAAGAGAAACTGGCTCCTATCCACGTTATACACGGGGAAAACGACGAAAACGCCCATGAAGACAGCCCTTTCTCCTGGACTCACACCCGGGATCAAACTATCAGTATTTAGCGCTTTTACCGCTCTGCCGCTGATGAGTATTTCACTCATCATGCAGTTGAATAACGAATGGAATGGCCAAGCATTACTGGCGAAATTTTCCTGTTAGGTATCGATGTCGTGTCATGAGGATTATCATGTTTGCAGATGTGAGAATTGTGGGTGTTAACCATATCTGACACAGGAATACGTAACCTCATCTGTGAATAAGGCGTACGAAGGGTAGTCAGTAATGTTGCAGCCTGCTGTAAGTATCGGCGGGAAAGTTAAGACCAGAGGATAATCATCCAGTTTCAAAGCTCAATACCAAACGATTAATTGGTTTGCACCCACCGCCTCTGCTTATATAGATATGGGTACAGTGAAGTGTGGTGGACACCAGCTGTTTAACCATTGGCAGTGTGGGTATTGTCCAGTCGCACTAATTATACAGATAACTACACAGAATCCACAAGAGGCCCCCATCAGGTGTTGCTTACAAAGCGTTATATTTAGTGCGTTCCATATCTTGGGCTTTGCGCCTTCTGGTGAATATTAGATATTTCTGCCGCTTGACCAGGTGTTTGTCAGACCTGGAAAGAAAAAAATTAAATTTTTTTTACACTGATGCTTTCACAAAATGTTGCGTCTCGCACTTACATACAATGGAGGCCAGCTCCAGTTATGTTTGACTTTTTACTCTGTTGCGGTTAAGCATAATGTTTGATATACTTTTTCAACTTCTTCTGCCGCAGGATATTCATCATTCACTTAAAGGTGGAAAGACCCATTCTCGCACAGCTCCTGGTTAATAAGTTCAAAGCTTGGCGATTCGGTATCCGTCTGCTCAGGAATCGTTCTCTGTACATCCTTTGAGAAACTGCTCCGTTTCCATCATAGTCTTTTTAAATTACCGCGAACAGGATGCCAGGTTTAGTTTAAGCAAAGAGTGTTACCATGCAGTATTTAAAATAATACAACAGTGTGATAATCACAGTGTGATTCATACTAGAGTTAACATTAGAATTTAGCGTCCATAAGAAAAAAGTCCATCACTTTCAATTTTCACATATGATACTCAAAATATAATCTAACTAATGTTCGACAAAACATTTAAAACATCCGATCCGAAGAAATCAAGCAAGTTTACGGACAAGATTCAAAAATCTACTGGGAAGTTCGACACTCACGGCATTCTTTGTTATATAGGAAAATTTGTTTGCTAAGCTATGTAGGTTTAAATGAAAAAAAAACTGAATTCCTTTAATTTCATAAAACAAAATGAATTATCATGAAATTTTCGTATAGTACAGTATTCGAAGGATAAACATACAAATAAAAGTGGACTTAACCTAAAGTCAAACTGAACAATCCATCAGCAGTTCTTTAATAAATATAGTACTTGAATGGTTTAAATTTCATTTACCTTTTCTCTTAAATAGTAGAAAATGCTAAATTTAATATATTGCTTACTTATCAAGCCAGCAGATTCATTTTAAAGAAAAGTATAAGCATAAATTCCTGCTTACAAAATATACGAAGTCACACGTCTCAAAATGAATGGGCAGGAGATAGGATCCCGTCAAATTATTTACTATTGCTAAGAGAACAAAAAAAAAAAGGAGTGATAATTCTTTTAGGCAAAATGCCCAGTTCTTATTGAGAGGATCGCATCTTTCAAAGTGCCGGATGAAAAACCACTGGTTCTACTTCTGTACTTTTCTGGAAAGCAGAATATATGTAAAAGGGGAATATTTCTTTCCTGGTATATGCAAACTTTACACGGCTTCACTTGCACTTCTTTAAGATTAACACGGGAGTCGCTGTTCAAATCAATGGTATTCATCTGTATGGAAAGAAAAGCGATCACTTTTGCTATGGTAGCTCGTAACTATTCAATCCTTGCTGAATGATGATCGTAGAAGTGAGGATTCTGACAGGGATTCCACCAAAAATCTTTGATTTCTCTGTCAGCCGCTGTTGCTCACTCAACAGTCTGCTTTTCTCTCGTAAAAATCTAGAGTATTTGGGATCCTAACCCCAATGCTTCGCTTTCTCCGTCCATAACTACATGGCCTTTTGTTGTCCGCACACTCAGTCCTCCCCCTTCTTCGAAACGGAGGTATTTATTCATCGTCATCATGCCCCAAAATGGTAACGAGCTTTAGTTCATGGTCACATTCCCACGGAAAGCAAATGTTTTTTTTACCATAAATGACAATCGTTTCCTTTGTTCTCGAAGATTCTTTATTCATTAGATGGGAATCACGCATTCGACATCTCTAAAAGAGGAAAACTTCTAAAACGGTTCTTTCTAATTCTCTCTCACTTCTAGAATGTTCTCTCGTGCTCTTTTGTTTCCTTTCATGGAATAGTATCTAGATTGGAAAATGCTAAGCTATTGATATAATGCTTATTTACTTTAAAAATTACGTAAACAGCTAGAAACCAGTTCTTACAATTACACTAAAGTTAAATAAATAAGAAATTATAAATTGGTGTTGTAAATAATCGTCATTAAAATGACATAATAATATTTTAGCAGTTTATATTTATTTTTGTTCATGAAATTTCATTATGCGTAGCTTTCATTTGCTTTTAAAATACTTTATGTTTTATTCTTTAATTTATTTAAAGTAAAACTTTTGTCATCACAGTATGCCATCCTTTTTTGTTTGCTACTCCGTTTTCGAAATTTATTTTGCTGAGAGAACTCTTCGAGTTCGTCCAGTGTCCTCTATCCTTTCGATATAATATACTGTATTTATTTACTTACTTGAAAATACAAACTCTGCATTATATAACACTGGCCTTATATTTGAAAGTAGGTTTTGAATAAAAATTTGGGTGAATATATATTTTCCTTGCAGTAACTCTGAGAAACAGAATCTTAGTTTCTTTTCCCTCTATCAGAATTTCATTGAAATAACAGCTCCATTAGCGTCATACAAGGGAATTGTTATTGTTACCTTTTTGTTTTCAAGCATACGAATTATATACATAGCAGATGCAGACCTAAACACTTACCTATGTGATTTATTTAACAATTAAATAGAGTAAATATTGCATATATTATAATAATTAAACTCATTCCTCTCATTCTACTGTTTCACTCATCAAAATAATAAATAATAACTTTATAACACCCTACCAAATTTTGAAAAAAAAATATAGCCCCCCAAAACAAATGAGAGATTTGAATACAATTTGTATTCCCCAATTGAAAGACTATGAACACATTTAGGTATTTATATTTTCGTTATTATTTATACCTGCATTAAATTATTAATTAAAACGTATCAAGCAATACAGAAATAATATGAGCACATTTAAAGGTTTCCAGAAACATGTAATAAGCCTGTGACACATGTACAGTTTATAACAACGGTAAGCCCAGTCGCATGTATTAAAAGGACATGCTACAGAGGTACATCCAAACGTTTTCGGGTTATTTTAGTTCTAAAACGAAATGGAAAAAAATCTAACAGTTTATTGTAATTATAATATCTTTATACCTCGATACACTTTACACATAATTTAGTTAGCATATATTTGCTCCTCAAAATGTTATTTGAAAGTTTTTCCAAAATGTTCATAACTTCTCTTTTCAAGCCATCCTCATCATTAAATCTTTTCCACGAAGGTCAGGTTTCAGTTTGGAGAACAGGTAATAATCTTTTGGAGCTAAAGCTCGGCGAAGATGTTCATATAAAATGCTCAATACAGTTGTTTCATATAGATCCACTCTTGCTGTTATTGTTGAATTTTAATGTCCTATTACTCAGTTTTCCACAAGCAAAATTTTCTGATGCCAATGCCTTTAAGAGACGATTTCATGAGAATAAACTTCCACAGATTCTGGATCCATGCGTAATTGTTTTGCCCATTCTTTCACTGTAGAATAGTGAAGAAAAAAATCAGTGTACATATACAGCAAGCGTTGTTTCATTTCTTTGGGACTAAGATTTTCTTTAGTCAAAAATTTAACCCCAAAACGCTACTCTCTTTTAAACGTTAATTCAGTAAGCATTCAAAGAGGAAAGCACACGGTTTTTTTAAACGAAACTTTCAAATTCCTTAATTTATGATTACTGCTAACATGAGACAGGAATGTTTACGATGTACCCACGTACTCAACATACTTGATATCACTGTACGAACAGATTTAGGGGCCGTGTGTTTAGAATATTAAAATAACTTATTAGTTTTAATTCTCTGAAACAGAAAATTCAAGCCACGAGAAACGTGAACCAACTTTTGTGAAGGGTCGACTAACATAACTTGGTATGATTCTCGTAACAATGCGTGCCTGTAACATTTGTAAAACAAAATAAATATTTACATTCCTTTTTTTAAAAGTGTTTCAGCAATTGAATTTTCCAAACATATTCTCACTGTCCATTACTTCTCAATACCCTTCCATTTTCGTTTAGACCAGCAACGTTCCCTAGATTTCTTCAGTGGGAGATAATCGAAATATTGAAAAACTGTACGTATGTATATATATGTATGTACTGTATGTATATATATATATATATATTTCGTATTTATTAAGCTATTTATTTAGAATTGTAATTAAAATTGCTTTATTTCTCGTGCAACGCAGACGGTTTTTGAAGAGAAAGCTACGTCGGAAAAGTAAAAATAAAAGAGCTCGTGCACTTAATGTTTAATAAATAAATAAATAAATATTTCGTAATTGCTGTTGCCATCCAAAAAAACCGAGGGTTTACCAGCATGTTCTAGTGAATAATTAAAAAGCTTCTAAAAGCCGAATTTAAACACCTCAGCTCAGTTGTAGTGTTTTAAGTGAACTGTTGTTTGTTTACTTAATGCTGTGATTGATTGTAGCGAATTCGCTGTGAGACTGGATTAACTTTATCTGTTTTGAATTGGATTATGTTTAACGTTTGAAATATTGTGATATTGTACAAATATCGCTGAGGAAATACTTCAGTATTTTGTTTTATTTCATGTGAAAAGAATAAATTTTAAAAATCTTGTTAACAAAGGTTTATAACATACTTAAAAGTTTCAAGTGAGAATTCGTACAGTATCTAAATTCAGAAGTACTAAGATTAAAACGTTGTACAATGAATCACTGCAATGGTAAATATAAATTCATCAACGGTTATTAGTCACGCTTCGGCAACATGTATTGTGAGGATGACGTGGAGGTCATATTAAAATTAACGAGGTCTTTTCATCTTTAGTAATTACATTTATTCAAATATTAATACAGTTCAACTCCCTATACTTGCTAATTGTACTAGTTTATTACACCTTTAATTTTGATTTTTACAAATTAACAGTGATTTAAAAGAAACTGCATTAAAAATTACACATTTTATTGTGTAGAGACATTAGGATTTTTTTTGAAGCAGGAGTCATGAAACACGAGCAATGCCATCGCCGGTACTCGAACACGGACTTCTCGAAGACGCGCCGAGTTTGCGGACCATTACACCACAAAGGCAAGCTAAAAAGGCGGGAGAAATACTTTATATACTCCCCCTTTTAAAGGGCGACTGGGGATTATGGGATCCAATCGCCAGAATTATCATCCACCACCTTTTTTAACTCGGGCGCCACTGCAGAGACATTAGGATTTTTTTTAAGTAGGAGTCATGAAAAATGAGCAATGCCCTCGTCGAGACTCGAACCACGGACCTCTCGAATATGCGCCGAGTGTGCTGACCATTACACCACGCTTATGTAATATCCATATGAGCGTTATTATTTGAGTATAATTTTTGTGAATAACATAAACACGTGATTTTATGTTGGTCGGATACGTATTCCAATATCTCCACATAGCAGTGTATTACATAAATTTACTACTTTGCGCTTATTTTAAGAATTTAATACAAATTAATAGAAATTATGATTTAGCATACATTAAATATTTTACAACATTAGGAAATACATCCCTCACAATAGAGGAGGTAATATTTAAGTATTGTTGTAGGTATTAAATTAGTGTAATGATTAATTCATACAGTTATCTGAAATGGTAGTAGGGAATAATTACATAATTCTAATAATGATAATAACAGCTTTCAGAAAGTCGCTAGAGTTACTACATTTACACATTTAATTTTGACAGATGCGAATGAAAACAAAATATTTTTATAATTCTTTCTAACTCTTGACATGGAATTTGTGGCTAACATTAGTTTTGTACGTTTTTCGTTTCTAATGGTTGTCAAATTATTTCTAAATTCTTTATCCAATAAAATTATTATAAGGCCTGTTTCGGTGTATTATACGAATGACATGTCACATGATTTCTTTATAAGGGTATTTGTGTTGTCACTTCCATCACTTGTCTGATAGTAACATATAACAACTCCAGGAATTTTGTTCACTCGAGGAGATCAAGATTGCGGCTGTCGTTGGAATAGGCCTTGGAAACTTTGTAGGCGGTAGTACAACATAGCCCAGCCACATTAAAATTTTGAAGAAAAATCTCCCGGTATACGAATCGCCTACAACCCAAGCCCCTAGAAAGGAGTTTCTGCTCGCCATCTATTTTAAGTGCCCGCATGCTGCAAAGGCACTATGCACTTAACATTCAAGCCTTCTACGGGATTCGAACTCGGAGCCATCGATACGGCAGCCAGCTTCACTAATCATTATACCGACCAGGGTGGTAAGGTACCTTAAATCTTCTGTGAGTGTCACTGCAGGATCATTTCAAAATTATAGTTAAAAAATGCCAAGAGATATTAAGGCTTATCCCAAGCTTTTTCAAACTTCGTAACAGGACTGAAATTAGGGACATTTCAAGTCTGCCCTCTAGGTCAACTTGCTGTATAATTTGCAATATCATTGCTTATCTACTTTGCTGTTTTATTGCTCACCCACATAATTCATTGCCTACTTATAGAAAATTTATGTACAGTCATTGCCTACCTACATACAAAATTTTAAGATTATTTTTTAGACTCGTGCATGAGCAATTCGCGGAAAAAATACTTCATTATTTGGAATTTAAACTCAAAATTCATATACAAACATACAAATTTAATATTATCTTTTAGACTCGTGCGTGAGGGACTGGTGGAAAAAATACTTCAATTCTATTTAGAATTTATACTCATATTAATAATACCTAAATACTATTAACTTACGCTTTCACTAGGAAACAACAGAGCAATTAAAAGAGCAAGAGAAAGAGCAATTAAAAGAGCAATCTTCGACCAAGTATAGAGATAATTTTGAACTTTACATTAAAAGCTAAAAATTAAATACGCTTTTGAAAAGTTTAATCGCAGAATTAATAAATGGAAAATGGAACTGGGTTGCGTATTACATCCAAATGCAAATAAAATTAGTAATTAAGAATGTAATATATAGGCCGGAAATGAAAAAAGGAAAACTGAGCTCAAAGACAGTTTAAACTAACGACGAAAGCTCCAGTTTTTAGAATTTTAATTTTCTTCATTAAATTCTGAATATATTTGTTAATTTTACGGAGATATAAATCCCATATAGAGGTTTCGGTTTTCAATTCAATGACTGAAAATAATATAATTCTTATTTTAGATGTAACCCTAACTAATATCTTGTTTTTTCATTTGAGTCATATTTTATTCATAAGATATTTGTGGTATCAGCTTCAAAGTTTGAATTTACCAGGTAATCAGGTAATTTATCGCTTAATTAACCCTCCTCTTATTCCAGTTACTTTTCAGGAGAAAAAATCTTTAAATTAAATCCCTAAAGTGAGAATTAAGAAAATACGAATGATGATTAGCAAGGAAAGTACTTTTTTTTCCTTTTTGGCAGTTAGAATAACATTTATTTAACGGCACGAATGTTCGTGCTGAGTTATAAATAACTTTTCGAATAAGGCTTTTCGATGCGTTAATTACTATCAGCTTTTTTTAATTTTCCGGAAAAGTAATCTACAGATAACATTTTATGCAAATG
Organism: Stegodyphus mimosarum; assembly: GCA_000611955.2. Taxonomy (NCBI): domain Eukaryota; kingdom Metazoa; phylum Arthropoda; class Arachnida; order Araneae; family Eresidae; genus Stegodyphus; species Stegodyphus mimosarum. Next base: position 28,277 of record KK114344.1, on the reverse strand, counting down.
AATTATTTTTAGTTATAGTAACACACTAATTTTCATTTAAGGAGCAGCTTTAAATGTGCGAAATTAAAAGAGTTATTTAAGAGAGATTTAGTGTTTTTGAAAGGTTTTAATGAAAATTCAAATTCCGTAATCATATTTAAGTAATTTAATTAACAGTGTTAATCGACAAATAAGCAAAACTACAAGTGTCGAGAGAATAAGACCAATAGTAAATTTTATAGAGTTCATTTCTTGTGAGGTTGTTTCACGAGCTAATTACGTGAATGCTTTTGCGATGTTGTCTCTGTATGTGAGGAAGAATCTATTTCCGTTAAAATGTCATTCATCCGTGTCCTGTGCGAGTAATGTTTTGTTTTCTCATGTTTAACACGAATACAAGTGAGTTTCTCTTAGAAAGTCTTTGATGAAGGCACCGGTCTCCTTATAAGAGCTTCATGTTCTAAAAGAGATGGATGCCTACACGGAAGACTTTTAAAGTTCACGACTTTTGTCATGGATTCATAAGGGAACATAGTTCATGAAGGACAAGGTGGCGTCGTGGAGTTCTTCTACCTATTATTTCATCAAGGCAGAGTCATCATGTGCTTCGCCGTATTTAAACCAGGAAACAAACCAGCGCTTAGAATGCCAGGTCTTTCAAGTGAATTGAATACGGTTTCGTTTTCATGAACCTGACAAGTGGTCGCATGAATCTTTTAGCTTTATAAAGAATACGACAAATGTTTTCTTTAAACATGCATGAACATATCATTTCCTTGTATCACAATGCCTAATCTGATACCAAGGGAGTTGAAAACAAGCTTAACAAGAGTAGTTTAAATTTCCCTGATTTAAATTTAGGCTGGGTTGTTCCCTTTACAATATACCTTTTTCAGTCTTTATGTACCGACGCTAAAGCGTGAAAAGACTTGATTCCAGTGTTGTCTTAACTTAATTGATGAATATCTAGGAATGTCTTCGACTGAACTAGCTTGAACATTCCGTACGGAGTCATAAGGCCGAACTTTTGCTATTGATTGTCTTTCGTCTTTGAAATTAAAGAGTTTCAGGATACCAAATGTGGCCACTAAATGAGGTGCGACAAGTGCGAGTTTCTTTTCGATTCCTAATATTTCATTTATTTATAATGCACGGCGTCTTAGTGAAGCGATCACTTTTCGTATTTTCACAGTGAGGTTTTCTATGAAAAAATGTCTTTCTTTAGCTTCCTCAAAGCTTCAAAGAAAAATACTTTATTGGCTGCTCATCGTGAAGAAGAGAATTTTCGGTGCATAATCCCCTTCATATTGAAAGCAATTACCAACATCACCTTCACTCTACATTTATTTTTTCTTAATCGCAGAGCTGTTTTAACAATTTTAAAAGGCCCAGGCTAAACCAAGTTGGCGCTTTAAGTACACTGGATTGAGAAATAATGAAATAACATACAATTCGTAAGATAAATTTTAACGCAAAAACTATAAAAAAAGCATAAAATTTACTTTTATCGCATTTTACCTCGTATTTCTTGGATAGAATGCTTAATTTATTAACTCAAAAGGGATTTTTAGTTTCGAAATGGGATTTTGCGCTGGTTAACTATAAACGGCGTATCACTTTTCAAGTTGTTGCCACCAAATATTATCACCCTGTATTATTTTTAAAGAAGTTAGATAATGAAAATTCTGTATCTATGAATACATGTTCCTCATACTGAGAAAAAGCAATGGTACCAAGAGCCATTAAATTCTGAATAACGTAAGGACAACGCTGTTCTAAATAAAACCTTTTTTAAGTCTATCTCGCGAGAATGTTGCCATTTGGACAAATGTAAGATATTTATCTTTCAACTTTAATTAACGCTATGAAAGTAATGTGTTGCCACGGACAGAAATAAAATATTTTTATATTCCAAGCTCCAGATTAAGTAAAAAGATTATGTAAAGCATAAGATTCCTCAGATTTACTTTAGAAGGTTACTAATTAACAAACTTATCGATTTAAAAGCAGTAAACGTAATTACAAAGAATATGTTTTTGCTTTTCAATGTGATTGGTTTGAAGAAATATGTGTTAAAAATCACGAGGTGGCTATTGAGAAATATTAAATATTTTTTATAAAATTACACTAGCTAGATTCCTTAAAATTATTATTATACATTATATTATAATTTTTTTAATAAAAGTTTAATCTAAAGCCTTTTCACTAGGATTTATTTCTGTTGGGAATTATATTTTGCCATACTTTTATCTTTATGTAGTTAAATCGAATTTTTTTCTAAAAAATATCCTTTTAGATAGATATTTATTTGCTTAAATTGTGTATAGTAATGTAATAGTAAACTAAATTATGTAGCAAAGTAAAAATAAAGTATTTTCCTTCCCATATTAAACTCGGAACAAAACATTCAAAATGAAACTGAAAGGAATAGTGACTAATTGCATGAAAAGGTGACAGGAATGTCTATACCAAAGAAGAAAACAGTAAAAGAAAAGAAGTTATTTGCATCTTTCGCAGCATCATAGTCAGGATGTTTATGCAAAAAAGAAGTAATTGAATCAGCATGTTTCTGAACTGATGATAACACAAATTATAAATTAGAGTTTAACACTTGTATAAACTATATAAATTTAATAATAGAAGTTGGTGTTTTCATGAGTCTAGTCTTTACAGGCTGGAGTGGGTAGAGTAAAAATATAAAACGAGTTTTATACTGTAAAGAAACAGCAAAAAAAACCATAAGTTTGCTTAAAAATTAAGTAAAACACTAAAAGCAGAGTGATTCTAAATAACTGATCTATCTGCATGCAAGGTTTGAACTTATTTTTTCTTTGTGTGTGTATATACATAGATATATGCGTATACATAGACATAAAATATATCTATGTATATATATGCATGTATATACATACATATATATATATATATATAGATAAAAATAATGTAAATAAAAATTATAATTTAAATTAACAATAGCCCCTTGATTCCTCATTTTAAACTTCCCCTCTCTATTCGAAAAATAGCAATAACTTTTTATAGATCAAGAGCGATGTTTCATATGTAGCAGAATAAAATAAAATTCATTGTGACCATAGCAAAGCTTCAATCTTTATCGTTAAGACACTCGCACTTGAGATAATTGACTGCGACTGGATGTAATAAAGTAGGGGAATATGTAAGACAAAATTATAATTTAAATTAGCCATAGGCCCTTAATTCCTCATTTTAATTTGGGTACTTCTGCTCCCTATTAAAAAAATAGTAGTATTTGCTTTTTGGACAGCGTGATTTATAGATTAATCCTATCATAGGACTTTTACATACTGATGATGACGTAGTAGTAGACCTTCTGAACCGAAATCTTTATAAGCTTACATATCAGATAATGGCGCAGTTTCGGCCTAAGTAGACAGACTGCTGCTTGTATACTGTAGTGTATACAAACATACACACATATTCAGAAGTCAAAACAACAAAAATCAGCGTAATATTCTCAATATTTTCACAGGACTAGTTTCGATGGTTTTTACCGAACCATCATCCTCAGCTGCGAAACCGTAAATGAAGAAGATCGGAAATAATGATTAGATAAGATAAGAAAGCCTGGACAAGAATAAGCACGTGGCGCCATCTGTTGGTGAAACCAAAGCTAAAACATAATTTCTTTAAAGGCCGAAGGCAAAATTGGAAATTCGGCCTTTAAAGAAATTACGTTTTAGCTTTGGTTTCACCAACAGATGGCGCCACGTGCTTATTCTTGTCCAGGCTTTCTTATCTTATCTAATCATTATTTCCGATCTTCTTGATTTACGGTTTCGCAGCTGAGGATGATGGTTCGGTAAAAACCATCGAAATTAGTCCTGTGAAAATATTGAGAATATTACGCTGATTTTTGTTGTTTTGACTTCTGAATTAGTTTCGTTCGGCGTGTTATTGTGTCTTAATTATACACACATATTTTGGCATAGTATGAGATAGCAATAATTATTCAGTCATTACATTATTCGTAAATATGTTTTTTTTGCCACCCCTTAACTCTCGAAATTTAAATTTTTGTTCATACATGAAATCGTTGAATAGTATGAAAGTGCTATAAAAATTATATTCGAGCGTTACAAAAACTTTCTTTATAGGTTTTACGAAAATTTCGTTTCAGCTTTCTTCGCAAATATCGTTTTCGAATAAGATATGACTATTAGCATCTAAAATTTAGTTGCAATTATGTTTCAACCTGAAATCGACCCAAACTGAGAAATTTCTTTGTATATATTTAAAATTGAAGGTTTTCTATAAAACTCCTCTGCAGTTTCCAATTAAACTTAGAGTATGACCATTTAATTTAATTATTTCTGCTGTCCAAATATTGAATGCAAGGAATTTTAGTAACTAGAACTATAGCAACAATTTAAAAAAATCTTATCGAAATTATGGCCTCAAGTGAAAGAAAAAGAAGTAAAAACGAACTCTCAACTATTTCCGCTTAAATGCCTATAAGCTGTTTTCAGACTAGTAAAGTTATAAAGGTTTTATTGCTTTTCGGGAGTTTCAAAGAGCGTGAATTTAGACTAAAGGTCAGTGAGTTAGAATTCCAATTTCCCTTTTTCTTTGTTTGCCACTCTTCAGAAGCTCCGGGTTGTTGGCTCTGGCACAAGTACTGAGGCATTATCGCTTTAAATCTTTTTGGAAGTATTGGACAATGCCGTGAATAAGTCGGTGTTATACCCTTTCTTTCTTAGGCTGAACTACTGAAAATGAAAAATGTTCCTGAGATATTTAATCTCAGGACCGTCCGATTTTAGTATGTTTAAACAGCCTCAAAAGCTGAACCAATACTGATCATATTTTATTCCTTGAAGATATTTTAATTTCCGTTTTATAAAAGGATATTAACTAATTTTCAAATGTGATAGAAACTTTTGTAAAGCAAGATTTCTCGCTTAATCATGAAACGTATATTCGTCGTTTACCGGTGTAGCTAATATTCTGCTAGAAGAATGATGTTTAAGTAGAATTACATTGCCTTTAAAAGATTTTTAACCGACGAATGATGGAAAAATATTACGATGAATACTGGAATGTAATTAAAACAAAAACTGCTTAGAAACATCCAAGAAACACATTACCTGAATAAGGCCTTCCAATTTTTTTTCTACTTTTAAGAAATACTTCAATTACTTTACAGTAAGTAATGACGGATAACTACTTTCAATTCTAATGCTCCTGAAGACCGATATACATATTTAAAGAGCAAAAATTAAATTATTGAATAAAATAAGGCGCGTAAAGAATTGTTTTAACACTCACACAGTGTTTCAGAAGAGTTTCAGTGGTGAATCTTAGTAAAAATTATCCGTTGTGTCGTAAGGATCCTTTGGAACTTGAAGGATCCTTACGACACAACGGATAATTTTTGAATGTGATTTATGAATAATAATGTACAGCAAATCGTCATGTATATAAGTTTAATTAGATTAAAAAAAGTGCACATTGTAAATAGGGTGTTCTAACAAAGAGTGCAAATTTCAATGATTCTTGAGTGAAAGATCGTTGACTTATGACTCCGGTTTCAGCGTGAATCAAATAAAATAGAATTTTAGAATGCCGCGCCATTAAACAAATGATATGTTTTGGTAAAAATATATGGAATTCAGATTTTTACCAAAACACAATGACGATTTGCAGAACATATAGAAAATATATGTGCAGGAGAAAACTGTTTTGTACATCTTATAGACAGCTACGCATATTAATCATTCCACTGCGGGTTTATAATGCTCGAGTAATCTTAATTTAGAAGCACTGGTCTTAAATTAGTATTGCTGACATATGAAGACTTGGGATTTTATGACATAAATACTGCATTTTCTCTAGGAACTGAAGCCGAATCTTTAGATTCCGTCATGTGCACACTACACCACAAGAGCGTATGGGAAAGAAAAATAATCATTACACTTGATTTACACTTGATTTCAATAATGGAGTGAAGTAAATAAATAATTATTATTGCATTACGTTCGAGTGAAGTGTAATATAAATTTAAATACAAACACCATTTAAAATTTTTAAATATTTTTGTTTAAATTTTCGAATCATACTTCCGATAAAGCAGCGAAACAAACACACGACTAAAATTTTTAAAAAACTACACTATCCTAGCAACATAGCGTTGGCATATTGAGAAATACAAATATAACCAATTAAATGGCGCAAAAGATTAGCTTCCTTACAGAGTGCCGTTAACAATTATCAAACAGCGACTAAAATGCAGTTAAACATAAGCGAAAAAAAGAATAAGTTAGCAGAGATTAAGGGATTTTGTTAACACGAAATAAAGCAATAGATCGTGTGTTAAATTACTATATTAAGGAGGATGATTCTGAAATTAAGGTTCTTTGCAGAGAATGCAGCTGGCAGCGAAGCAGTGCTATTACTGAAGAAGTTTTGCTTTTAATTATATCGTAAGTTTTATTTATTTTCCTGCTTCACTAATTAATTACTAAAGAAAACTGAAAGCCTGCCTGAAATTTTATGTTCCAGAGTTTTCATAGCTAATATTTAGTGTTAAAAAATTGTCTTTCATAACTGTTGTATGGAATTATACATTTATCTTTTACGTTTTTCGGGTATAACGGTCAATATCATGAATTCGAACGCCCCGAATTAGATTTCCAGCAAGGTGTGAATATTTTAAGATTTCTCGCTTTTGTTCTTCAAAATCGGAACAAATGATGAACATGCCACCAGATTTGTATTGGTCGATAAGGGATCCTATGACCTAATCTATTTTGATCCGCTAAGAGGTGCATAAGGAATTAAAGCATTTTCCCCTTGTACTTTTGATGTATGAAGACTACCAGTAATCGAAGGTCCCGATTCGACTACAGGGCGGAAACTTTGTCAATGATTGTAGCCCAATTCATTTTTCTCCCCACCAATATGATAGCATCTTTGATCCGAGAAACTATTGTGAATGATATTGGACCTTGGTACACACCGGTCAACCTTTCTAAAGGTGCGGCATGATTATGTAGCGCAGCCATTATGAAATGCAGTGACCATATTTATGTAATTCATTTATTGCTGAATGCCGTATGAAGGCACAACTAGATCTTATTGTTAGTTAGGTAGACTTTACGTAATAACCACAAACTGAAAATTTGAAAGTAACTTTTCGTTATTTTCCGTTCATTTAATGAAACTGTAAGTGACACTAGGCAATAAAGGTCCTCTAATTCAGTAATATTATTTATACAATACTGTGATTAAATTATAATGCTTTTAATAGAATCATACGGTATTTTATTTTGCTAAGTGTTCAATTTCGCTTCACGGAGAAGAAAAAAATTTTCCTCCCTGCTTTAGTGAAGTTCATTATCTTCTTATAGTAGCAATACACTTATTTTCAACTCAGGGATATTTTTATTTCTATTTCTAAGATACCTTCTCCACGATTTCATAAAATTTCTTTTTTTCTAACGCTCTAGCGCGACGCAAATTACAAAACTGTCCTCTTTTAAGAATTGCACTAACATCCTTAGCTTTAGATTAAAGAATGGGGAACTTAACGGATATTTTTATACTCGATGTCTTAACTAGAGATATTGCAAGCTTTGTAAGTAATCCTCCCGCCGAGACATAAATTTTAATGCAGCATAACCGCATCTCAGATGGAGCTACGTTTTAATGTCAGAGTATTTTATTTTACCTCAAAAGTTTTTGAGATGGGAGGTCGTAAGGAATGATTTCTTGTATTTTTTGCCTATATATTGTAATAAATGTTATCATATTGTCAAATTAAAATTTCAGTGTACTTTGCTAAGATAAGGAAAAACGTTCAAAATGTTACTACACGGGTAAAGCGTTTAAACGGAATCATAACTCTGAAAGGGTTTTCAAATTTCTTTGCTTAAAAATATCGCTAAAAACTTCTGTAATAGCTAAAATGATAACATCTTTATTTTAAGAAATTATGTTATTTACGTTAATATGACACGAGAAATTTATTTATTTATTTTTTTTGTGTCGTTTTTAATGTTCAGGGAAGACGAATTAAGCGAAACTAAAATAATAGATTAAATAAATAAATAAACATTTCTAATATATTGTGATTTTGATGTTTGTTAATGATGAAGATTGTAGCTCATTCATATATGATGCAGAAAACTGCATTAAATGTGACAATGCTCTTTTCGATGGAAAAAGGATATTCGGTCCTGACTGTAATCTAAACGATTTCAGTAACATTTGTTGAAATTTGACCTTGGATTCAGGATTCTTTGATCTTGAAACTAAATTCTTCTTTAATTTAGGGCTACCATTAGGAGACATATTGACAAATAGGCTTAGAATAGAGATGGGCAAAGGCCGACCAGGGGGCCGAATGCGGCTCTTTTAATTGCTCAATACATTTCGTTATAAAATCTTGTGTAACAACATTTTCATTTCTTTCCCACTCGATTTTGCATGCAAACAACCGAAATTTATAGCACGAGAGTGCGCCTTCTGTTACAATGTACATTTGCATATATGCACATGGTTTATCTTGGTCATCAGCCTAAGCTCAGAACACTATAGATATGCTGGAAAGCATGTGCATCCATCGAAGAATATAGGCTCTATCATTTCCAGCAGCTTTAATTTAGAAATAAATGAATGAAATATGCTTACTGTTGAGACAAAAAGAGTGATCTGAAATGGGAGCTTAGGAGAAAAACATTTTATCATTGAATTTTTATTTAAAAATGATACTTCAGTTCAGATTCACTTAGAATGATTCTTTGCAGTTGGATAATTTTTTAAGGGAAAAGTTTCAAGCGAAATAACCGATTTTTATGGTTCAACCTATCGCAGATAAATTCAAAAGATTTTCAGGTTATGTCAAATATTTAGTTTCATTTCGATCGACATATTTACCTGAAAGAACTCTTGTTAATGTGTAGGGTTGCTGTTGATAACAGGAACTGAAGTTAAAGACTTGTAGTTCTTGCGTTCAACGTTCTTGCCTAACAAACCTTATTGCCTTGTACGATTCTGGCGAAGTTTGTGGTTTCTTTAGTTTCAGTCTCTGCGTAATCACTGCAGTCTTCCAGAAATTTGGGAAATATTGGCTCTCAAGAATACTGTTTACAATCTTGGTTAATTTGAATATCAGCCTAAATGGAAATTGTTTGAGTATCTCATTATTGATTCCAGCTATCTCTGGGCTTTTCTTCATTCGAGGGTTATTGATGTAGCCAAACTTCTGATGGTAAAACTGAAACAATGTTGCTTGTGACCTGAAATGTGGGGTATTGTGAGGTGAAAATGGAAACTGCATGTTCTGTTGTTGTGTCATAAATGTTGTTTGTGTAACATGGTGATCCTAAATGCTGTGTTAAAAGTTCTGTTTTCTCAGTTTCGGTGTACTGAATCCTTTGGCGGACCTTTAAGGGTCCAAATGGAGTTCTCCCATTTTTTATATCGAGAGCAACAGAGCTCTCCATAGAGAGTATTTTACATTGGATATCTGTTGAATTTCCGATAAAGCTTTAAATGTTGTCTTATTTTTTATATTCGCTATATTATTACTTTAAAACGGGGCTATAATATTTGATGGCAATATCCTTTTATATTCGCTATATTATTTCTTTAATACGCAGAGCTAAGTTTTAATGGCAACATTTGAAAAGTGATACACACAAAAAATGAAGTTACACTAATAGCAGCTGACTATTAAAAAAACTCATCGTATATGATTATCCAGAATTAACATTCAGGAATGGCACTTTCTATGGAATTAATTAGAAAATGAATTAAATATTGTACGCTTAACTCCAATTCTTTTAGGAAGGCAATTTTGGACTCCTGTAGAGTTGTATAATTTACTGTTGACGAAGGACTGGGACGCTGTGTATTTACCTAGTCAGTTTGGCTCTCACGTCCGCCACTCTCGAATGGAAGAGCGCTCCCTAGGGAAACAAACGTTCGCAGTAGGCGATCAAAACCGAAAAAAAAACTGAAAACATCAAAATAGCCTTATTCATAGCAGCGCTAAACGGAACATTGCTGAAAGAAGAAATGTTTAATTTTGAAGCTGATTAAAGTAGAAATAAATTTCTTAAATTAGCAGTATAATTAGGTTCTGAATTTTAAGAAATTTATCCAACAAACATTATTACTGGTGAAGAAAACATTAAAATAATTATTAGAATAAGATAATTTACGCTTCAGGCGGGAGAGATAGATAAAATATTAGGCATTAGCGGCCCTATAAGAATTCCCTTTACAATAGAATCAAAAGCAAACCATAGGAATAATCCAATGAATTCGAAATATTCTGTAGTTATTTTGAAATTTCCTATTCATTTAATTGAAGATTAAGCATAATTTTGGTCGAGGATCAAGGGAATTATATAACTCATTTTAAGGTCAAAAGCTTAAGTTTCTAGTATGGAACTAAAAGATGTTTAATGAAAGAAAGACAGGATTTTATCATTCACATGGATTTATCTCTTAAGTATATGCAATTCATCTTTGCATTGAATTGAAAATATTTTAAACACTTTAGACATTTAAAGGTATTTATTTAATCGAGTGTTTGACATTTGTCAAGTGAATTTGTGCATCAGTCTATGAAAGTGACCAAAAACCAGTAAAGAGGTATGCGATAATTTTTTTTTTACATTATTTGAATATGTTACTGAGAATGCAATCTTGGTTCAATTTCATTTTAGTACAATTATTTTTGCAAATTTATAAGAATTACAAGCTACACTGTAACATTTTCAAGTTAATATGAGGAAAAAAAGAGTAGAAATGTAAAATTAATACAGTTTTAACAGACAAGATTGAAAATAATTTGTCAGCTTTTAGCCTGTCATTACATTTTCGCTTTTTAGTGGAACAGCTGTTATGATACTGGGCTGAAGTACGAATGTTTGTAGTTGTTAATCAGCCCCTTCTTCCTATAGGGGCAATACCGCTCGCGGTGGCCGGCATGAGTAGAATTCTCAGTGAAGGAGTGGTTAAATGATCGATGGGGTTGGCCAATACCGAGTATGTAAAAGAGTTTATTTATGTATCAGAGTTATGCAAAAGGGTTTTTTTCGGCCAAATAAATAGATAATTTATTGAAAAGATTGGCATTTCTCATTCCGTATTTAATACAGGTGTATAAGCAAACAAATATCTGCAAGATACCCCAATAAAACTTTTTTATCTAATTGTCAGATTATTTGGTACGTTGTATCTTTTCTTGCATTGCCGTACTGAAGTATTTGATGTTTATAACCATCTTAGAGTTATCTTTTGGCTTATCACTGTTAATTCTTGTATATTATTGAATATTATAGTCATCAAGGATTGGTTTTCAGTTTAATGTACAACAGAGAAAACGCTGTTTAAATTTTCTCCGAAAATTTTGCCGAAATTTCGCAAATGTGCAATCAAATTTAAGAAAGCGATTTTAATTCCAGTACATGTTTCAGAGTTTCTCGCATCTGTGGTTGCAATAATTACGTCTTTTAATGTATAAGGTATTTTAAATTACCACAGAGCATTTTTATCCCACTTAAAGCGCTTTAACCTGCGAATACATTTCACGATTAATTAATTTATATCTGCTTGCATTTTCACGTTGGGCTCTTTGAGTAATAAATAAGCCATGTTATCTCGGAAAACTAATATACTTTAGTTAGACTGCTATTTAAATGTAGCATTAGATATTTTTGATTGCGAATTTCTATCATGGCACACGATTTTCAGGACAAAAGCCCATTTATTAGGAATATGTTGAGGCTATGTGGAAGCAAAAACTTCATGATCGAAAGCATTATTAAACATCTCTTAAAAGTAAGTAAATATGCCTTAAAGTAAAACTGAGGTGCACCTGCAAAGAAAACTCAACAGATTTCATTTTTGGTTGCACTAATTTACACAGTGGGAGAATTCGGAAACTTTCAGGTCTTGACTTAAATTGAAACCCTGATTATGAATCTAGAAGACCCAAAAGATTATTTTAAAAGTCATAATATAACGGCATTTGGCCAAATAGTTAAACGCAATATCTGCTGTCAAAATAGAGTTATTTACATGCTAGAAATTGCAAGGAGATAAAACGTTTTTGCATTATGACTGTGGATGAAGCATCATAATTACACTGCAAATTTTTTTAAAAATATTTTTATTTAGAACAATTTATAAGTAATTCAGTATAGAAACAAAGTAAACAGTTACCATTACTAATGACTAAAGTTCAATCTGATTTTTCAATTATTAGGTTCGAAGATTACGAATTTTCTTTGGAAAATAAGTTGAACGCATCTCTGTAAATCTTTAGGATTATAATTTTTAATTTCATTTTATTGGAAGCAGCAGTTTTTGCTCTTTTGTGATTTGTTAAATTTCATATCAGTCGTTAACAAACATGTTTCATTCTGTTTAAAACAATTATCGTTATTTTTGGCCTTGTTTTCTTGAGTTATTTTATAGAAAAATCTTCTGAGCACAAGCATGGCGAATTTTTAGCAAGAAGTAAAATTTTATTACAGTTTCTCAAAGTAAATTCTTCCTTGATGAACACCAATAGATTTTGATTGGTTATTCCTTGATGAACACTATAATCTAACTTGGATTTGGATATGCTAGTAAAGATCGTATAAAACGTTTTAACAAATTCAAGTGAAAAAACACATAAAATGGGAATTATGAGTAAGGTAATGTTTAATTAGTTTGATATTATGTAAACTTCTGTGAATTTATAGAATTATATCTTTATATTTGTGTTTTAATTTGCTTACTAATTTTTACTATTTCTTAGATATATGGGCATATCTTTTTATTACACAGGATGAACAGCAATGAATGCATCAAAATTTGCGTACGCAATTGACAAAATTTTGTAACTAGCTCCAGTAGAACTGAAGATACTGCTGTTGTTGCTATCACGTATCTCACTTGTCTAACAGTAACATCAGAATAAACCATCAAGTAGACTTGTCAAGACCAAGATGTCGTTGCATCGTGGCAAGGAGAGTAAGATTGCGCTTTTAGTTGGCAAGAGTCTTGAGCATCATACAAGTGACAGTACGTAAGACTTTCGTCGCATATTTAGAGTGCTCTTAACCGCACAGACACTATACATTTACAAACATCCATGCCTTCTTCTGGCATTCGAACTCTTCGCTAGGGCAGTCAGCGTCACTAACTACTGTGCCAGTTTGGTGGCGAAGGTAGTTATTTAAATTTGATGCTGTACTTGAAAACCTGTGAGACATCCGAATTTAAGCTTCTTTTTGGAGTATTAGCTTAACTTAAAAACAAAAAGCCCCACCAAGAAAGCAATAGTATGAATACTGGAGAACATCATTTCATGGAATTGTAGCGGCTTCTACCAAAATCCTGTTAACATCAAAGATATCATCTAAATGAAGCATCCTGTACGCTTGGCAATTCAGGAATCTATGCAAAAACTAGTAGAAATAAGGTAAACTTCGAAGATGCTGTTTCACCAGAAAATTTCATCTGTAACTGAGCCTGCCGCTTGAGATATATGTCTTCTCATCTCACTTGACGATTCATCTAAGCCAGTATCTCTAACAACAGGTCTCCAAACTGTGGTTGTCTAAATAAGTATGCTAATTTTAGTCTCAATTTGTTCCATTTGCATGCCTCTAAATCATAACATCGATCAACAAGATTTAAATAATCTTACAGAGCAACTGCTTGTATCCCTTTAATAAGAGACTGTAGCTGTCATAGTCCGCTCAGAGGAAGTAAGGACACAAATACTCGAGAAGCACAAAATGAGCAAATGATCGAAGTCATTTGCCTTCTCAGCAATAGATATGGTATCTGCTTCCATGAGCCTGTAAAGACATGCACGTAATCTTACCAACTATTCACCATCTTTCTTGCGTACACTTTTAGAATTAATGTCCTCGACTGGACTGACAAGTCTCTAGACCTGTCGCCTATCGAACATATTGCGCAGGTAAGTTCAGCCGTTTACAAATAAATTCCAATTCGAACACTTGCTCTATTTGTGGCACAATTTACCGCAGAGGGATATTGACAACTTAATAGACTCCATGACCAACCGAGTTCGACTTGTATAGTTGGCAGGGGTGGCTTTTCCATCTACAGAGTTTCACATTCTTTATACTGCTACTCGTAAATAAAAAGTTTTTTCGCGCCAGGTTTAGGTCGTTTGTTTATCTACTCAAACATTATAATTACTCCTGCCGAATTTCGTAGCTGTGGCTCAGTTCTTTCTGGGTGCACATACTTTTTGTAACAGAGTGTATGTTGGAAGATGAACAGAAATCGAAAGAAGGAGGTTCTGTTCACTCGCCTGTGAATCAGTCACTCTCACCATATGCAGAGTTGTTTTTTAAAAGCTGAGAGCGAACCTTTACGTTGTAATTAGAGTGCTATTTCGTCGGTGTGGCACATTTTGACAGAATGTTCGAACTTCAATAGAGTTCGAATGAAATAATTTAATGATTTTGTTATTGGAATCAATATTTTGGTAGGTAACAATATCAATCTGAACTTATTTCAATATTTAAGGGAGAATAGATTTTATTATTTAATTTGAATTAATTTTTAAATTACTATTTCAATGTCATTTTCATGTTTCTAAATTCTTCCTAATTTTATATTCCAAATCATCTCAGTTTTGTGCATCTCTTCATCACATTAAAGGTTAATACTCTTTATTGTATTATTTTAGTTGGTTATTCAATCTTGTCCTGTTAATAATTTTTTTCTTATAACATAATAAAATGCTTTTGATTGATTTTACAGATTTATACTTTTCCTAGCAAGCCCAAATATCTTCATTACATGTTTAGAGGGTAATAACTTTTCAAGTTTTGCCAGAATATCCACTACTACTATCACTGCCGATTGTATTAATTGCTATCGCTTTGGAACTATAACAGAGGTTTTTTTTATTTCCATTTATCTGCATGTTCTAACACCTGACAATATTAAAATGCATTTTACGCGTAGAAACTTTTCTATTAAAATTTAGTCCACTTCTCAACTAACAAGATTTTTACCTATTTCAAAAGAAATCAGGAAAAGTTTTGTTATTTTTCTAAGCTGTTGCGAAACTCCTGCATTTATTACTGTCTTCATATTATGAATTTGAAGTGAAGCTGGTGATAACTTCGAATTTTTTAAGAATTTGTAAATTGCAGAATTTGTTTTTCTTGCAACTCTTTCTTGCACTGCATGAAATTAATTAGAGTGACGATATTTTACATTTTCATAAAGAAAATGTTGGATGTACCTAACTGAATTCATGCAGAAGCCAAATTAATAAATAACTAAAGCAGATAGCACGAAACAACAAGGAAATTTTCTTACTTCGAAATACATCGGAGAAATTATTTAACTTAAAAAATTTCAAAGTCATATCCGGCGACGGAATCTCACGCATATCCCGAATCTCAATAATGACGTAGTTTGTGCGCTATCACAAGCAAGCGAAGTCATAAATATCGAAATTAAGATTTAGCACCGGCAGAAATGTTAAAACCGAGAATATATGACTTCGCGCTTTCACCTTTTTTTCCCTCTCTCTATTTATCTTCGCTTCTGCTTTTTCAGAAAATAACTGCAGGCCCCAGGAAACTTTTTTTTTCATCCTAAGCAATTTCACGGTTTGCCAGACATGGGAGAAACGTTTTCTTTGCAAGAAGAGGAATCAACCCCTCACGGGGAAGAAAAATCGATTTTTATTTTTTTTTTCCTAGCAGCTTTGTAGCTGCTATAAGAGATATCTAGGCGATAGAATGATGGTAGAATTTTATGTTGACTGCTCTCTTGACATTTGGTCCTCGGTACATCACCTTTTAATTTTGGAACAAAATAGAATATTATTTGTTTCTGAAATTCTTTTATTTATCCAAAATTTATGTTATCCTGATAAGAAAGAAAATTTGACACTCCTTTCAGATGTTCGGGCTTATCCTAGCCTTCGTCCGGAATGGCATTAACTCAGCCGTCAAAATCAAGAGCCTTGCTCAAGGTTTACTACAGGTGGCGACTGATATTATACGCTCAAAGAAGGACGAAAGAACAATATCCACACCGCCAAGTCCCACGAACACCCTGCTTTCACGATAACAATCAGCCTCTATTATTCACTAAACCGTGCATAGAAGCGTTTATTTAAATTCAGTCTTTAGTCTGTGCAAGATAGCTTTGTATCCATGTACCGATGTCAGCTTCCACACTGTAGGTAGTTCCAGATAAAAGTATACACAAAGAGAACCGAAAAGCAGGCTAATTCGATTTGAGGGACGCTGTTAGGGCACACGTTTCCTTACAGTAGTGTTTTACGTGCCACAATGTTATGTTGCTGTATTGTGACTTATCTCACTTGTCTGATAGTAACATCAGGACAAGGCCACGAAATTCACCGTGGCAAGAAGAGAAAGATTGCTCCTATCGTTGGCAAGCCTTGAGCACCGTACAGGTGACAGTACGACTTCGTTCAGTTCCGCCCCAAGTTTTGAGGAAGAGCACTCCGGGGAGACGGATCCGAGGGTCTGCCACCTCCTCTTCCTCTTTCGGCTCGCCTCGTATTTAAAATGCCGCCATGCTGCACAGACACTATACGTTTACGAACATCCATGCCTTCTCCGGAATTGGAAACCGTGCCCTTCGGTATCGCAGTAGACTCTCCTAACTACTATAAAGTCTGGGCGGCATGTACCACAATACAGTATGTTACGTGTACGTCCATGTTATACACTCTAAAAGAAGTAGCGTCATATTGAAATTTGATCATACTATAATTTTGTTTGGTGTTATTATATCTGTTTAGTTTTGTTATTTGTTTGCTATTTTGGTACCTGAAAGACTTTTGTTTTGTATGATATTTGGTATTTTTGTGTGATTGGATAAAGACTTTCAGTGCATGATATAGATGCTGGCTAGAAGTCTTTTAGCAGAAATATATCTGGCATATTGATGTTATACGTTGGCTAGTAGGAGGGAGATGAGAAAACACCGCGGATTTCTTTTTCTTCAAACTATATTGCTCTTCAAAGTACTATGAACGAATGAGTTGTAGTGAAGAAACCATTTATCAGCTCTGCTCAAATGAGAACATCTGTGGCAAATTTTCTTTTCCAAATACATCAAAATATCAATGTAAAACGGCTTTTTGCTCATTTAACTTGAACGAATCTTCGTGGTGGTGGCTCCTTCATGGAGAAAAATTATAAATATTATCTTCATTACACTCTAAATTCTCTTGACCTCGTTAAAGAATTTAAGTCCTGTACTTTGAGGCCTATTCTTTGCTTTCAGTAACCAAGCTATGAATCAAACTTCTTTCTGCTGTCTGGAACAATGAACAGAGAGGGCATTCAAGCCGAATTTCGGAGGATAAAGGACAATGACATTGTTGCTTGCGTACGGGTTCGCAATAGATTGAATGCACACAGGTCCGGTCATAATTTGATAAAATTTATTTATACCAAAAGAAACACTTCAGAGATCTGGAACTTCCCAACTCTTCACAATATCACTGGGTGCAATTCGTAGTTACACTTTAAATTACTATGAAAGTTAACACAACGCAATGCAAAGTGTATCTGAAGAGAAAGCTAACCCAGAAATATTTCAGTATTCCGATCTCACGCTGAATTTACAACTCGCAACAACAACTGAGCACAGATCCATCCGTCATCCTTGGTATTCAGGAGTCAACTACAAGAGTTTTACCAGTGCTTTGGCTACAAGAGTTTTAGCAGTGCTAGTGGCCGTTGGCCGTAGTTTGAGAGTAAGCGCTAATGCGCAAAATGGAAAGACTTCCAAGTTAAACAGACAAGCCAGCATAAGTCCCAAAATAAAGGCATATCAAATTCATTGGCATTCAAGCATTAGAAGTAAAACTGTAGAGCTGGTGAGAAAAGCTTTGAAAAACAGGCTGAGTTGGAAGAACGTTGTGCCCTGGAGCCATTATCACTGACTGAGAGTAAATGCTCTCTCCGGCCTTATATAGTTATCACCCGATCGCCTAGATATTTCTAGTACTTTTTGCTTACTTCGAAATTACTGGAAGGCAATGTGAGGGTCGAATTATGGTTATAGCTAATATAGTGGTCAATTACATTTATTCAATTACAATACCTACTACGGTGATACAGGGACCATACACAAGTGTCGAGACTTTTGAAGATTTCTTGCCAAATTTTGCGACAAAAATTAGTCACCAAAAGCGTTGCTAGCTTGGCGATATCTTGGCAAATTACAGAGACACAATTTACTCAATGTTAAATACACTTGCTTTTGTATTCTTACCTTTCTGGCATAGCTTCTCTCTTTAGATTTTTCTCGTTACTTTATACAGAAAAAAATACAACAATTTCACGCACTAAAATCATCTATCTATGTACAAAATTTGTAACAATATTGTAAACTAAGAGTCTAGGCACAAATGCAGGAAAGACTTCATTAAATGGGCTCAACAACAGATTTAATTCAAATCAGGTTTCAAAGTAGCTTTTTTTTAATTCGTTTTCAATCATAGTGATATTACTCAAATTTTTATTATGCGGTGCATTTTATTTCTTGCTTGGTAGTGTGTTTCTGTATACAATCTTAGAACTGTTTTAAATTTTATTGTGACTGAAAATCCTTCTAAAGCATGGTTTCATTATAAACTGAACATATTTCTCAAGCACAATGTAATTTGTCACAATGTTATGCCAAAAACGATAAATTAGTGATACTTATTGATTGAAAATCTTATGGTTAATAGTTTTATTAGAAATGAATATTAACCCAAATAATTTTATACTCATTCCATTTGTTTTCCAGGAAAAAAGAAAGAATAACAGAGTACATTTATTTCTTGTTGTAAAAAGGAATATGAAAATCAAAAGAGATTGAAATATTCTTATTCAAGAGTTGAAAACACTTAACTGGAGAGAGAGACTAATTGATTTACTTTCACTGAGTTTGAAATAGAAGAAAACATTATAAGTTTTACTACCACGCACTTCAATGACTCATCTGTGACCGTTCTACGCTATTGAGCAAATTCGCATGTTTTCCAACTTAATCACACAATATGGCTGGCTCACAACTATGCCTAATTGGTGTTCTAAGCTTAATTCCGAAACTATTCTTTTATCCTAGATAGAAGTGCTTAAATTCTTAATTGGATTGGATTGCTTTAATTACGACAAAATACTCAAGGTCTATCCCTCTGAAAGAATGGATGTTTTTATAGTAAACTTCATAAGGGAACTGTCTCCAATTCACCTAACATACGGAAAAAAACCCCTGAAATTTTCAGATTTTAAATTACGGCCAAACGGCCCCAAAAATATCGCAAAATAATTTAAAAATGAGTCTATCTTTAGATTTTCCGATACACAGTTCCCGCGTGCTTTAGATAAAAAGGTTTTTTTCCCCTTAGAGTGTTGCCATTGCTCGCTTTTAAATCGTTTGAGTTTGTTCATGAAAATTCGGTTATGTTTTACAAAATATGAAATAGATTTCCAGATATGAAATTGGGTTTCCAGATGCGCGTATTCGGGTGGAAACGTACGTTATTCAAAATTGGATGGCTCTACCGTTGTTTTATCACATTTGGAGAAATGTACATACATTTATGCAGATTCTTTATTATTTAATTTCTTTAAATATAATACAGGGCTGCCATATTTCGTGGCAACAGTTTGAAAAGTGATTCAGACTTTTAATGTTTCCAACGCAAAATCGCAAAGCGAAAACAATAGTCCTACAGGGACAAAGCCCCTTTGGTCTAAAAAAAAACGCACTAAAATACTCATCAGCTAGCTAATTTTCAGGAATGTGAAGTCAGTTCTAACTAGTCGGTTTAGTGGTCTTATCCACTGGTGAGCCATTTCGGATATTAATTAAGGACAATAGAATGCACAGTTTTGAACAATATATAAGTAACATATTATTAAAAATACTTAGATTATATGATAAGTTCGTTCTTTACTCAGTATAAATAACGAAAGGGCTCACTCTACCCTCGCGCGTTCTTATTGTTTCCAGTTCCTCAGCGTAGAAACTGATAATATATACCAAAAGGAAAAATTTTAATTTTATTAAATTTCCAGATAACAGGTTGTAGTTTCAAGTGATTGGATTTGTATGCAATATGCTTTCCCTTCTAATACAGTTTCTGAATTTAAATAGTTTTCGGAGTATAAAAGCACACTCTCCTTGTGTTCAGAAAGCCATGTTTAGATTGCTGGTTTGTTCTTACTTGAACTCATCAAACAAACATTTTATCGATATACCAATAATATCGATCAAAAATATTGATTAACTCATCCATCTTAAAGTCGATACATTGCAAGTTTAGTACCTATATTATTGACATATCGGGGTTTTCGTCTCATTTTCTACTGAAAGTAAAATTTAAGGAAATCTCTCTGAAATGAGAAAATATATAGAAGAATTCTTCATTTGTTTTAGAAAGTTTTAAAGCATTGACTGCAAATAAGAAGGAAAGTAATATTTATAACTTCAGAATTAATGGAGAACGGACGTATAATGGGAAAAATTGAAATGTGTAGGCTACTTTCAGGAAATTTCAGTAAGAAAATAAGATTTTCGTAACACTCAGTCGCATACAGGCATTGAAGTTTTTAGCATGGAAAACTGCAAAGAGTTAATAACAAACATTATATATAAATTGCTGCGTGAAATTACGTATATTGCAGGGAATGAGGTT
The DNA here is from genome assembly GCA_000611955.2 of Stegodyphus mimosarum. Classification (NCBI taxonomy): domain Eukaryota; kingdom Metazoa; phylum Arthropoda; class Arachnida; order Araneae; family Eresidae; genus Stegodyphus; species Stegodyphus mimosarum. The sequence goes on along the minus strand of KK114344.1, from coordinate 7,582 downwards.
TATAATTCACTTCTATTTGAACGAAGACAGAGTAAATTTTGTTGGTGTCTCGCATTAGTAATTCTTATTAATATTAAGCATACTTTAAGTTTCAATTCATAAAGTCTTTTGAGATTTCAGTACATTCAGTTTATGCAGACGCTTTAATAAAGGTAAAGAAAATTAAATTGATATATATTATAAATATATATAGACCTGGGTTTCGGTTTGGGATCAAATGAGTTCACATCTGCATTTTGTGCTCTGTTCTAAATCATTAAAACGTTTGGTGTCATCTCTGTTACGAGTGACCATCGCCAATGGCCAATCAAGTTTTGTTTGCGTTATATACAAATTGGTTTTGGCTCACCAGCGGCTTAGCGGTAAAGTTGCTGAGCACTGGTAGTTCGGTCCGAGGTTCGAGTCCGGCGAACGGACTGACGTTTTCGTGGTTTTCCCCATGTGTAACATGTATATGATTCAGCTTCTCTTAGAAAGTCCTCCAAGAAGGCATCCTTCCCTCAGCCAGATAGCCATCGAGGCTTTGCCATAATCACGTAAACCAAACCAAATTGCTTTTGCAATAACACTGTGCAGTCTGCAGCCTTATAGTAAGGTGTTATTCTTTCCTTCCTTCTGCAAAGAAATGTGACTCTGATCCGAATGAGTGGCATTGATAACGACATTTAACAATTCTCAGTTTCTAGGATTCTCCTACTTTAATTGGAGTAGTTAGTGAATTATTATTTTTTAAAAATGATTTCTAAAGTTTCTAAAACTATAAAACCTGTTTTTATTTATATAACATAATACTTTATACATTTAGTAACAAAACTGTTACTTATAAATAAATTCGGAACACAATAGAAGACTTTTATGAGAAAACAAAAGAATTAAAGGAGTTATTTTTTGAAATAAAGAATGGTATTTGTCAAAATATTCCACACAGAGTCCTGATTTATCTATACAATGTTTGGGATCGTTTGTTTTTTTCCCCTCATTCTTTCTTTTGTACAAAGCAACATCTTTTTCATTGATCCGCTGAGACCTTTATGCTGAAGTATTTTTAAGACAGAAATGCGATGTTTTCTTTCTAAAGATCTAGCAAATGATACAAAGAAGACTTGAAACATTTTACGTACTCGCAAAATATTAACTATAACCTCACTCAAAATTATCGCGACACTAGTGTTAAATGCCACGTCATAGCGAAAAACAATCATTATTCACCAATTCTTCTGATGTACTAAAGTATTTAATAAACGAACGGAATCGGCTCCCACAATTCGAATATTTGCTATTTAACGATGATATTTGCATAATTTTACACTGGCTAACTGCTCTGAAATTGAAGCGCTTGGATATATCTGTAACTCATTTCCCTCCTATTTGAAGTGAAATGTGTTCTGATCAGGTGCAACCAGTAGTGGAGGAGTCTCTATCCTTCAATGCTTCTGTCAGTTGAGTGTTATTGAGAACCAGAAGCCAGCTGAGATCGAAGCCAGTATCTCTTTGTTACGAAAACCAGTAAATTCAGTTACTAGGACTCATGGATCATCATCAGAGAAATTCTATTCAATGCCGAGATTAATTTGACTCAAGGATTACATCTGTTCTACAGATAATTACGAACAACGCCCTGGGCCATACAAAAGACATCCGGCCGATACCCGTACCAAAATAAAAATACAGAAGAACATTGAGGCAAGAAACAAGGAAATTGAAGTTTGCACTGACGGATCCCAAACCGAAGGAAAAGTCGGATGTGCGACATTCTTTCCAGTCCAATAAGGATCTGGAGTCTGAAATAAAATCGAAAGTGCGTTTAATCAACTACAGTAGCGTAACATCAAGCGGAACTTTTAGCAGTAAAATCTGCTATCAGCATTTCATTAATAAACGACTTCACCAAAATATCCATTACACAGACAGCTAAGTAACCATACTTTCATCTGAAATCCAGACAACCATTATCACCAGGACTATTAAATTAATCAAATATCTCAATGCTTTAATAACCATGACTTCGGATCAAAGGACACAGCAGCAATATTGGCAACGATACTGTCGACTGCCTTGCAAAAGAAACAGCTGTTTTCCAAGAAGATGAGTTCCTCAACATCTAGCTTCCGAAATCGCAACTACGATAAATATCTAAGCCACGAGTGGTAAGAAGAGTAAAATAACGCCATAGTAGGTAGACGCACCCACCAGTTCTTTCAGAAACCCAGCTCCGGAATAAGAAGCTCGAAGTCTTTCCTAACATATACCTCACCTGTCATGGTTCATACAGAATATTTTATTAAAGGAAACCTCTCTGATAGCGACAGTTGCGTTTCTAAAGTCAAAGAAGATGCAGACCTGATTTATCTCCACAATGTCCTGATTGTCCAATGGTTGCACCGGAATCTATTTTTCTGCCTTCTTAGAAGTGATCGGAACATCCGGAAATTTATCGATTCAAACAACTGGTGCTCATTGTCCCTGCATGCAAAAATGAAAGGTTATTGCTCTAGGACTGGACCTACACCAAGTAACACCTTAGGACCGAAAACGAAAAAGCGGTAAGAGGAATGTCTAGGTTACAGCCCAATAATTGATTCCGAGCATCATCAACAATTTCTATAATGCTTCAAAACACTAAACGTACTGAACTGATCCCATGAACTTTCATTATGAACGCTGGACTTTGGACTGAAAGATCTGAGCTCAATATAGGCTTGCCTGTAACAAATATCCTCACAAGAACCAGACATACTAATATGCTAGTAAAATCTAATCCCATATGTTTATCTACTTACATAAAAAATAAAAATTCCGGTGCAACGATCTCGAAAGTATCAACTCTATTGTATTTACATAATCCAATACTGTACTCAGTACACTCAACGCTTTGTGTTACGTAACTTTGCTTAATTTTATATTATTATCCTCTTATATTTAAACATAACAATTCCAATGTATAACTGTAATGTTCCTTAAGAGAAAAGTATGCAGTCAATTCCAATTTTTCAAATTTTAACTGCTTAGTGTACTGGGGCAGTACCTGTTCGATTCTGTAGTGAAGTGTCTGGTGCCCCCTGCATTTTTACCTGTTTACTTACCGGCCATTACTCGAGCTACATTCCATGCTTTTGCTTTGGAAAGGACATTTTACGATACTAAAATTTTGGAGTTTATCCTTAGCTCTCAAGTTTAACAAATCTTATTACCTTATAGAGTCTTGTGCTGTTTGGGAGCATAAACTAACGAGCTCTAAAAGACTGATGAGGAATTATCCTCAGGTCTTATTGACGACAAGAAAATTGTGAATAACCCCTAATTCATTTAACATAATTTAACAGATGACCCCACTTGGGTTTATGCAAAGTCAACACTTCTGGCTTCACTTAGAACAGTTAACTATGAACTTAAAATAAAATGTAGTAAATTTCGCCTAACGGCTCACACAATTTAAGGAAGGCTCTGATTGGTAGAAGTCGATGAAAGCAAGTCATGGCTAGAAGCACTCAGCACCACAGCAATCTAAATGCTAGTAATTCAAAATAGCATGCGGCCTTCAAGCAGGCAGAACGCGCTCTCTCTAACTAGCCTGAAATCACGTTCCGAAACCTTCCTTTAAATAGCACTTCTTTCTACCTCCTTTGAATACACGAGCGCGTGGGTGAGGGTGAAATGTGAAGCTCGGGGGAAAATGAGATAAAAGGGAAGGTTGCTTTAACTAAAAATTAATTGTTAGTTAAATTAAATAAATCTTCATAATCTGTACAGGCCATGAGATTGCTAATCCGTTACTCTTTCAGTGCTCTAGCACTCTATTTTTCTGTGGGTTAGTCGGACTCCACTGTAAGGAATGTGGCCTACATAAGGATTGAAATGGAAACATTTTGAACAAGATATTAATATTTTCTGGATCAGGAGGCATGCGAAATCAATTGTGCTTTTAAGATTTCAAACACGGATCTTTCAAGTGCTAACTGAAAGTACTATCCGTTTACACCACTACGGCCCGCATAGAGAATGTGATAATTCCTTTTAATCCTCAGAAGAGAACGGAGGATGTTACTGGTTAAGTTACTAAATGCCATTAATCAACTTTAATAATTTATGTCATTGATCGCCACTTGGTGCCCCTAGCTAGGTTAAACATTTATTAGTACTGATTAAATTTTTGAAGTTTTGTTCATATTTTTAATCATCTCAGGACTATCTTCAATCGAAATTGCTTGAAATTAATACCAAAAGAATTTTGAAATTTTGAGTTTTATTATTTCAAAACATGCTAATTAAGTTAACGATAATTATTTGTTAAACATCACATATTGTGGGGCCAGCTACCCTCAGACGTAGTTTAAAAGGATTCTCGAGGGTATAAAAATTGTCTGCCTCTGATTTACATTTAATCATCAGACCTACAGTACTTTGGCTTTTTATATATGGTCCAGCTGAAATTTGACCGAATAAGCCCATTTCAAAATATTTGTTTCAGCCACGGCTACTGTGTTGCAATATTCCACCATCCTTCTTAGATCTTAGATTTTATTAGAGATTACCTAATAAATCCTGAGGGATTAAAATCGTCGAATAGTAGAAGTTCCATTTAAATGTCGATTTCCATTTGATATGTCGGGCCAGAGAATAGGTTGTGGAGTCTTCTTGTATGTCTTGGTAGCATAAACCGTAGACCCTACTGAAAGACGAAGTAGCGAATTCTTGCTAGGTCATCTGTTCTTGGAAGAACAGATGACTACAGATGAACGTTATAACAACCTTTTTATTTCAATTCAACGGAACAGAAAAATGAACTGGTTCGACACTCATAATTTAACCAGCACTTGTGACTATGTCACTTGAATACAAAATAGTACTAACACTGCAAAAACAAAGGGACAGTCCTATACCTCCCGTTCTACTGGGCCGATTAACAAAATTCAACTTGCGTTTTTCCTGTCTCGAAAGCGCGCCTTAAGATATATATATATATATATTAGATTTATATATGGAATTGTTCTAATTTAGGTATTTTGACCCCAAATCGGACTTTTCCTGAAATAACATACCAGTGTTTTTTCCATACTTCGTTTCTAAGACTCAAATTATGCCAAACTGCACGAGTAAAAAATGAGTAAAAAATCATATATCCAACCTATACCCAAATGATTATATATATTGCATTATATATACATAATATATATATTACATAATCCATATTATAATATATATATTACATAATTAAAATGAATTCTTACTCTTTTAAAGCAAAATTGTGAAGAAAGGACTTCGTACATAGTTAAAATTAAATTAAATTTTAAAAACAAAATACTTCATAAAAGTGCCTAAAAATGGTCAAATAATTTTCAATAATTGTATTATAGAAATGAGAGAAAATTCATAAATGAAAGATTAAAAAAAGTTTTTTTATTTAAAATTACAGAAAAAAAGTTAGAAAAAGAAGTAAAGGAAAGTTTGTTAGAAAAGTAAAAAGTCTTCACGTCATGGGCTTATCATGACGACTTTGAATATACTTGGCCCGTGGTTAGCAACAGAATAATAATGAAGGAAAAAAAATCCTATAAACATTTTAAAACATCCTTCTTTATCCTTCTCATTTGGAGTTTCAGATAAAAAATTTATACTTCTAAAAGGTATTATAGGGTGTAGACTACTCCAGACTTTTTTAAAAGACTATTTATGAATTTTGAAGGAATTTCATTATCTTTTAAAATTTTGATGAGAATTAGAATTTCTTCTTTTTGTGCTACTTCGCAGGAAATTTTTTTAATTCTAATAATTTGGTTAATAATAGTGTTTGTAATAACTTTTAGACTTATGTTGGAATTCCAATTTATAAGTTGATTATAGAAAAATTAAAATTTTTTCATTTATCAAAAAGTTTAATTTCTGTAAAGTTATGAATACTAAGATCACGATAAACTATTTTTGTTTGGTTTTTATTGGTCTTATTTAGTTGTAGACAGTTTGGGTATATGTTGCAATTTTGTAAAAAATCGTACGAGTAGTTTTTAACAAATTAGCTCTCAATATTTTAGCTCCTCCATCTTAATTTAAATTGGTATATATGTAATTCTCTCTCTTTTTTTTATTAAACTTATTTGATTTTCCCCTTCATATTTCAAAATTTTTGTTCATTCCAAATAAAATTCGCCCATTTTTTATGATTCATTTTTAAAATTTGTATTTTTAAATATTTTTTATAAATTTTTTCGAAAACATTTTTGTATTCTAACCTATCAAATTTATAACATCATCTTAAAGTAGATGTATTTCTAGGCACACCTGCAAAAAATTAGAGTTTTTTATTCAAAATTTTCTAAGATATAAATGAATTTGCATACTGGCGCGTTCTGAAGTTTGACATATTTGCTATAAGCGATAATAACGCCAAATGTGGTTTTACGCACTTTGTTAAAATGATTTCAAAGCATGAACGATGATTTTTTTTCCGTTTGTGTACAGTGAAAAAAAGGAAAGGAAAATAGGTTGCTATAAATTAAGAAGTTCGCCAAGTGAATTATTCTTGGCGCAAAGTTAAAAAATGCGCCAAGATAAATTCTTAAATTAAAAATAACTTTAATTTGTCATAAAAATAATAAATAAAAATAAATTTGTCACAAAAATTTCAGAACTTAATATCTAGGCATAAATTTGAGCCGTAGAATCGAAACATGGAAAAATATTGGTATGTTATTTCAGAAAAATTCCGATTTTGTTCGTGCAAAATACCTACATTAGAGCAATGCTATATATAACTATAATATGCATCCTAAGTTGTACTTTTGTGACATGAAAAACGCAATTTGTATTTCGTCAATCGTCCCAGTAGAACGGTAGATATAGAAATGACCTATTCTTTTTTGCGCAGTGTACAATGACAATGAATTAGGTTTTAGCTGCACGACTGGCTCCTACTCAATTTAAACCGCTTGATCGGCTGCACACAGCAAAACTGAGCCTAGAATATTAATATAATTTTATGTAAGTGGCAGTGGCTGGCACCAAATATTCAACTACAAAGCTACTTTCAAACTAAAATTTAGAACTAACTCTCCTACCGCGAACTTTTAAAATCTGCTACTTAAATATACCGTATTTTTCGCCGTATAAGACGCACCGGCATATAAGACGCACCCAATTTTAAAGGAGGCAAATCTAGAAAAAAAAAGATTATGAACCAAATTCTATAGTAAAATATTTTATATCAACTGTATAAAGTTAACAGCAGTTTAAGAAAAATTTTATGTCAACCATGTAACATACTAAGAGCTATCTTTACTCTCATAAACAGTCAGCAAACAGTGAAAGTAACAAAAATATAAGGCTGTCATGTTTTTATTCTAACCCCAAGAATTCCTCTTCTTCGCTGCTATCAGAAATGAGGAAGACAGATCCACGCAGTCATTGTCATCACTTTCTTCCTCACTGGTGTAATGTAATGTAATGTAAAGGGCGAAGCCCTCAGCCTCCCTAGCCGAATAAACGGCCTTATGGCTAAAAGAGGACAAGCCCATCTAACACAAAAAAAAACAAAAACAAAAACACTGGTGATATATCCCTATTCCAAAATATTTTAAAATCTATGTTC
>KK114343.1:110312-131553 GCA_000611955.2 Stegodyphus mimosarum | reverse complement strand
AGGCTACTGCACGATACGACAATCCAGCTTCACGAAGGCCGATGATTCTCCCTCGTTCAAACTCTGTAAGTTGTTCAAATCTCGCTCTCTTTCGTCGACGAGGCATAAGTACAGATTGAGTTAACGTTTACCACTAGCAGATAACCACCGATAACCAAACACGCCTCGCTACAGCCGTCTATTTATTCGGATCCATCAGCCGTTCAGAGGGCGCTGCTCAGCATACGCATGCGCTACGGATTTGCAATTCTAATCATTTGCATATCATGCGCTACTTTGCATTTCCTGAAAATTTCAGCTCACTCGCGTAAGTCCTTCATGGTGTTGCAATTTTCACAAACGTGAGTGTATATTTTGAACTTCACCACAGTCAAATTCTCCTCCATCACAACGGAAACTTTTCACAACATGGCCAAGATTAGCGGCTTCATTAAGAAACGTATGTAGACAACAACTAACGTCACTTTTCTTTTCCAAAAAGAAGATTTCACGATATTTGCTATAGTCATCTTTAAAGCAATTATAATATCTTGCACCACTAAAGGAGCCCACAGACATAGGGCCATTGACATCAGCATTAATGATTTCACCAGTTGACATCGCTCTATAGGGACGTGACTTGAAGGGTTTTCGATGAGCTTTTCCCAGAGCACATCCATCACAAAATTCACTTGTCACTGCATGAGCTACAGATATGCCCATATCAGTTAGCAGTTTTCGAACGTGTCGCTTATTTTGGTGACCAAGGCGTTCATGCCATAGCTGCAAAGATTCAGTCTCGGAAGCAATATTTATCTCAGCTGGACTTGCTGGGATAACAACCCTCATAGACATAATGTATATGCCATCTCTCCAGGATCCAACAGCAACAAGTTCTTCATTACGAAAAAATTCAGCATACCTTTCAGTCATTTTTACTTCATTTTTTCTCCGTGCTTGGCAGCCTGTTATACAGAGAATAGATGCCGTTTCACATCAGGTACATACCAGACATTTTCCATGTGAGCATCATACCATTTACCTTGAATACAAACTTCAATGTTTATTCTGCCAGATCCATATGCATAGATCTTGTTATTATCAGCAAGTGATACCTCAATTGGCACAGGAAAATGTTTGTAAGAAGTAAAGTACTGTTTGTTAGCAGTCATGTGGTGTGAAGCACCAGAATCACAGACCCAAACATCAGAGTGTTTGCACTAGCGGCAAATGCACGTTTGTTATGCTTTGATTCATTTAACTTTCTCTTAGGGCAGTCCTTACAAAGATGTGTATTCGAACCACACTTAAAACAGTTCTTTTGTTTGAAATTACTAGATTTATTACAGTACTTTCAGGAAGTCTTTCCCCACTTTTCACAGTTTTTTGCTTAAAACCAGGCACACGAGCTGCAAATGCACCATAATCCAAAGCAGCATTAGATTTAACACGTTGTTCAATTGCACACAATTTTTCAACAAGATTCTTGGTTGTTCGTTTATCAGAGTCTAGAGACTCCCAAACATTGCTGAATTCTTGGAATTCTGGACCCACAGTAAGCAATATTTTGCCATGCAGTAATTCTTCTGGAATATTACTTGATCCAATACGATTTAATTCACCATTCATATCCATGTAGATTCTTTCAACTTTAGCTGCATGTGTAGCAACATTGTCATTAGGATCTCTACCGACTTGAAAAAATTGTGTCATCAATAAATTCTCTGAATACTGCTTTGCTCAAAAACACTAATTAATTTGTCCCAAATGTCCTTTGCATTCGAGTACGTCATCACTAAATCCGCTACAGAAGCGCTCAACGTACTTGCAATAAGCGCGGCTGCCTTAGCGTTATCACGCCGCCATTCAGCAACCTTTTTCACGTGCTCATCCGCACTAACATCACCATTTACAGCTACCGGACAAATTTTAGTTCCATCAATAGTTGACGTGAGATCATATTGTTCAAAGTGCCTTTTCATTTGCTACTTCCACTTGCTCCAATTTTCCGTACCCTCTAGTTTATCGATTTGTACTTTCAAATCCATAGCGTCTCGCTGTTAGGCCTAGCACGCGGTTCACTTCGCTTTCCAAAAAATTATAGCAGATATTAAATTCACGCAGATTTAAAACACGCTGGGCCCATAACCTGTTGAAGTTATCGTAAAATACTATCTGCGCTAAAAACAAAAAGCAATTAATAGCAGAGAGAGTAAAACATGAGTTGAGTAGTAGCTTGTCCGATACAGAGTTGAGTAGTAGCCTGTCTGATACAAATCTGTTACCACAATAAAGTTTGACTCCTGTATGAAAATACTTGAGCAAGATATTAAATTTCAAAATTTGCGGTTTTTTTTATCTCTTGCTTTGAGGGATCAGTTAATTTCGAATAATTTGAGGAAATCAGTTTAAATGAAGTACAGCAAAAAATGTGTATAAATTAATAGGAAGTCCTGGTGTCTGCATGAATTAAATTTTATTATAAAAGTTTTTGATGATATTTTTATTTTAATGTTTGAATTTGTGCTGAGTCAGTATTAAGCAAAAAGTGCATATACCTGCGAGCATCTCTGTTAAAAGATTAAAATATGAAAATACGACCTTTTTTATTTCTGTAAAAAATTTAACCAACTTGGTTGAAACTAGAAAATCTTTAATTGAGGTTGAGCTTTTATCGAAAAGTTTGTTTCATTTTTTATCATCATGCCAAAGGGTATAGTGTAATTGTTCTTTATTGTGTAAATGAAATATTTCCACATGTTAAAAAAAGTTCCTCTGCAGAAGAGAGATGAGCATGGTTCTCAGTTAAATAAAAAAATTCCTTATGGCTTTGTGGAAAACAAGAATTAAGGTCTCTTAGTCTTTTTTAAGTAAATTCAAATTTGTTTCATTCAAATAATTTTCAAACTAATAAAAAGCTTCCAGAGATTTGTAAAATAATAATTTATAATTGTCTTCCGAATCCTTCTCTTGTAAGCATTGTATAGTAAAAATCTGAAAATATTAGTTTGTATGATGTTTGAATATAATGAAACAGATATTTATTGAAATTGTTTTGTTCTAAAGAGTTTATATTCAGAATGTATATTTTAGTTTCTATAATCAGAATTACCTAAATCAAGCTTATGTTTGTTTGTCCCTTCATAATAACTGATGGACAATGAAAATGAGCTTGTTTTAGTACTGGACAGGTTGATGAAGACCAGCACCTGTACACGTAGGTGGGTACTTTAGGTATTGCTGGGCCTTGCTAACTACTAAACTTCCGCCACGGATGGAATTCTGAAGAAGAATGCCCTCTCTCCTATTGACAACCTCTTGAGGATTTCGGCTCACCTTCTTTTTTTAATGCCGTTTGCTACACAAACATTATGCACTCACAACATCCATGCCTTCTTCTGGATTTGAATCAAACCTTTTGGTATGGTAGTCAACGTCACCTGCTATCTCGTCTGGGTGCTACTTCATGATGTTGCTATGATGGAAGATGTCCTGTTCTGTGAAGACATAAAAACAATCGCAAAAGAAAAAGATGCCTTCTATACGTGAAGGACTTCATTGGAAAGTATGATTTAGTTCTCTTTAGTCAATCAAAACACAATTCAGAAATCACTTGGATGCACAAGCAGATATGAGAATTGCTATTAACAATAAAGTGCCAGCATTTGAAAGCATTACACAATAAACAAGAACAGAAATAGTTATTAATTATTGTTTTGAAAAATGTATGCAAATATTAAATTTTGTGATATTTTTTCAGTTCAATGTTTCATTTCTGTTTATTATTAAAATTTGATTACATAACTTTTGTTTTCTCCCCCCCCCACAGAAACCGGTTAGAGCGTGCAAGAACATAACAATTTTTTAGAGCTGCTAAACATGGAAAGTTTGGGACCACGTCTTAGAAGATGATATTGGGAAGTTCATATTTGAAGTAATAAAGAATACTGTATATGTACAAATAATAAATATCTAACATCTGTGTGAATATGTTTCAAACCTGTCTTTGAATACATGTATATATTTATATAATACAATTAAAAAACGGAAGATAACTAAAAGTTATGGCTGTTCATTTAAAACTAAGTACATTTACATGCAGGTGTAGTGTTTGAGTCCAGTATTGGCATATGTATGTATAGAAGTAAAATCATTAAAAGAACTGGGAAACTAAAAATAATTTTACTCTTTACAATATTCGATTTTTTTTTCATTCATCTAAAGCATTCTTAGTGATATTGCTGTCATAAAATCTGGTCTAAATGTTTGATAAATATAAATTAGATGGTACACTGCTTATACCACTTGTTCATCAGACTCCTTATGCAACCTCTGTTTTTGCAATCATTGGTTGTATTCATATATATGAATTTAGAAAATGATTTAAATAACCACGTAACAGGCACTTTGGTTCAACATGTTGCAATTTCTGTCTATTTCAAATCCAACATAGTCCATTTAGGTTCTAGTTCGCTTGGTCTTTTACCCGCAAGAGATGATAGTTTCCCCCATTCCCTCACCCTTTCTATCGTCTTCCTTAAACCTATGTCACATCTACAAGTTACTATCAGTAGCGTGTAGAAAGAAAGATTTTCCAGAATTTTTATTTTCGGGATATCTGATCGGTTGACTTAATGCGAAAACCGGTTCTTTGGAGAATTCGTACGAGAAACAGTGCTTCAAACGAAACATTTTTCAGTTCAATATCAAAAAATCTCACTAGGTAGGTGGAATAAACTTTCAACGCAACTTGTTACGGCTAGGAACCCTTCAATAGTACACTGCTGACCGTTAAAATAGTAACACCATGAAGAAAACCCAATACAAAAAAGGTATTTATTGTACGTAAACAGTATGGCATGAAGACATGCTTAAATTCGTAAGCAGTGTCGGGGTTTACAGGTGTGCGAAATTAGTAGAAACAGCTACCACCTCTTTTAGCTAAAACGGCTTTAACCCGGTCAGGCATGGAGTCGATTTGGGCTTGGATGACAGAAATGGGCAACTCATTCCATGCTGCTTCAAGTTTATGCCGCACGTCATCATCATTAGCTGGAGAAGAATGGTGGGCCAGTCTCTCAGCAACCCACGGCCAGATGATTTCAATGGGTGACTGACCGGGAGACTGTGCAGGCCAGGGCAGCAATCGAATAACCTGTATATCGAGGAAGGTAACAACACGATGTGCAATATGTGGTCTTGCATCGTCTTGTTGGAAGATGGCGTTTGGCAGGCTTCAAAGATAGGGTACAACAACTGGACGTAAGCTGTCAGAAATGTACGGATCTGCGTTCAAATTACCGTCGATCCGAACTATATATGTGCGTATCATATACTCAGTGGCTGCCCAATGCATCACACCAGGTGCAGAGTCCTTGTGCTGATAGCGAAGGCAAGCAGGCGGCGTGCGGTCTCCTCGCAGCCTCCAAACAAGTATATGCCATCAGAATACTGCGCGCAGAACCGGGACTCGTCTGAAAAGACGACGTTCTGCCACTCTTGTATCCAGCTTTGTCGTTCGACGCACCAGAATCGCCGTCTCTCTCTATGCGGCATTTTCAAGGGAAGCCGAAGTAACGGTCGCCGTGCTGATAATTCACACAGCTGCAAACGTCGACGTACCGTAGATCGGATACTGAGCGTACTGCAAACATGCACATTTCCTGACTAATGGTCCGTTAAGTGCTTGTACGGTTTTCCAGGGCTGACCTCACAATATGTCTGTCCTTTCGGGGGTTAGTCAGGGGACGGCGTTGAGATCCTGCATGCCGTTCAGTATGACCCTCAGCAACCCATTGATTCTGTATTCGCATGACAGTGGTTGGATGTCGACCGGAGCGACGGGCGATATCACGGAACGATAACCCACACTCTGGACAGGCAACAATCCTGCCTCTATGGAATTCCGACTCTTCCTGGTAAGAATTTCTTTTTATTCAACGCATAATACGATATTCTGAGCAAACTCTGACCTTACAAAGCGCTTTCCGAATGAGAAATTCGCTATACAACTTTTCTTTTATGCAGTGCTTCAGATGTCGTTTATCCCTCCTGCTTCGTCTAAATGCGCTGAAATGCTATAACCATTTGCATACCCAAACCTCCTCTTCCTTTCATGTGATTTTAAAGTTCGTCAGGTCATTTCTTCCTGGTGTTGCAATTTTAATGGCCAGCAGTGTACGTGACGGACAAGCTCGTTTCTCGAAAAAAATCGTATGATTATATAAGCCTTCTCTATTCTTACTTAAAATGGCCTGCGCAAGGCTTATTCATCTAAGCACATCGACTAACATGTGAACGTTCTATAACTTTGACTGCCTATTTTATAGTGTTGTTTGCATTAGCTAATGAGAATGTATCGAACACTCAATAAATGATAATCCAAATGAATAAATTCGACATTGACTGCGTTACCATTTTCATAGGAACTGGCGAATTCCTGCCCTATTTATTATCTTTCAGAAAAAATCGTCCGATCTCCAGGAGACCATTCACTCCCGCAGTCCCCTTCGGGCTTTATATATAGCATTGGACGAAAGATAACGCTCAGTCAATAAAAGTACGAAGTCAGCTTTGCAACTGGGTACCACTCGGGTTGCAATGACTATATTTGATGTAGTGTTTCATCCGCTAAGTCAGTCCCTCAGCAGAGGACAGAATGGAGCCAATCACCCAATGAAAATGCCTCATATCTAACTATGTTGTGACCCCATAGTCAAGAGGCAGACAAGACAGTACGATATGGTCCCTGCGGAGCCTGAACCCTCCTCTGAATGAACGGAGGTTCTAGTCTAGTGAAGATTAATTACACACCCCCGAGAACGAGACTGCCTAAGTATAGATCCAAGCCAGTAGCTTCACCGATTTTCCACCGTCCCCGGCCCCGCGGGAAATTGAGAGCAACGCTTATTCTGGTGTTGAGGCTGATAATTTTCGAAAGTATTAGATTAGAACTGGATAATGTTCTGCGATGAATTATGATTTTCATTAAACGGGATTCATATGTGGAATTCTTGTCTTAGATATTCAGCATAGATGTTTCAGTGAGCTGGGCACTCTTTGCCAACGTAAAGGAACCGTATCTCTGCTATACTGGCATTACTATCTAGGCAGCCAAAGTTAATAATGACCAAATTTTGATTGATCTTTCCCAGCACTTTGAGAGTCCAATGATTTATGGACAATATCGTACCAACTTCTGTGTTGCTAAAATTATCGCATTTATCAAAGATCATCTTTCGGCAAAATAATAACCAGCTACACGCGGCCCGAGACTCCAAGGAATGTTTGTTTAATATTAAAACCCCCGTTTTGCTTGCCAGATCTTCAGTTTTTTCTCAAAAGTAATATGCGTGGGGCGTGTTAGGATGTCAGTTACAACCATCTGACAACGCGCATAAACCTGGTCAACAATTAAAAACTAAACAATCTCTCAGGAAATTTTGAAATTATTATGTTTCAATTTTGTTTCACAAATGCAGATAGGACGGAAACCAAAGAATTGAGTTAGCACAGAAGTTGTTTGTGTTCCGAAGTATGCTGCTCAGCCAATTTGAGATCAATTATGCACGGTGACTATCGCTCTCTTGAAAGTTAACATTAGCATCAGGTAAACTTGCATCTATAAAATAGTATATGCAGAGCCAATGTTAGGTTCTTTGCCGCACGGTGCAGTCTTTGCGGTCTTTAATTCCGCCCCCCAGCGCATCCCTAAATTCTAAAAAATTTGTCTTCCCGAAGTTATACCGCTCGGTACGGCTGCACCGGCTCCGACGCTGGTCCTTAATGAATGTGATCAGCAGCGATACTGAGGTAAGCTGTAGTGCTAATATCTGTTTTCAGACTTATCAATGAAAATACTGTACTGCAGAGAAATATTTCCCACATCATAATTTCATTGCTGTCAGTGAATAGTTGTCCTTCAGTGAGAGGGATCCATGAATTCCATTGCGCAATCTTCTGGCCGTGTCATCTATACAGAGCAGGAAACAAGATTCATCAGAACAAGCAACTTTTTTTCAGTCGTCCAGTTTTAGTGCTCTTAGGCCAACAGAAACCGTTATTTTCTGGTTATCAGTACCTTTCCGTGGGTCCTCCGTCGACTTAGGGGAGAGGCGGCAATGCATGAGTTGGCTGCTCTGCTTATGCGGCTAATTGGGCCTGACCTCCCCAAGCTGCTCATTCTGTGTATATGTTGGGAGTAGAACAGGGGAAGATTAGCTGCTTTCACAGGACTAGAACCCCGTTCTGTTAAGTGGGCGCTCAGGTGCGGTAGGGATTCGTAATGATACTATCAAGTTTGACTCGGGCTGAGTGATCCCTAGATGATTTTTAGATACTATTTGTCAATACTGGATGACTTATTGCCGGGTCGGGAACTCTGATACTGTTTTAATATTTATCGGTAATAGCGTAGGCATTCTTGTTGGTTTTCCGCTGTTAACACCCTTCTTTTGCATTCATTGTGTTGTGCATTCGGGTATATGATTTGTCTAAACTGTATCCAGCTGCAATGTACCGTGTTTTTGTGCTTCTGCTGCTGTGGACGGTTCGTACCAGCTGCCTTTCATCTCTTTCGGTCACCAGTAAGAATTGCCCGAGGTTTGTTTGCTCAACTACCAGTATTTAAACATTATTATTATTATTGTACGAGAAAAGTTTAGTTCATAGCTTTTCCAAAAATATTAGAACCGAATATTCTTTCACCCGCAATCATACTTATTCAAATTCACTAAAATTTTTCATCTTATCCATTTTCTTTCTAACCATAGAGTTTATTTATTTCCCTCAAGATGAGTTTGCCTTATATAAGCAATTCCTGGTTGGCATACCACTCGCAAATGTAAAAAAAAAAAAAAAATAGGTATGTCTGAAATTTCGACCAATCGGTTTATGAGTCCATGACAGTCCAACAGTTCTTATCTGTAATAGCTAGAGAAGGCTAGCGCCAGGCTTTCTGCCGTCGATGTAATCTCTGCATCATCCTATGCCGCTAAGTTTATAAAAGTTTTGCAACCACACATGTTGTGCGATTGCACCTTCTCTGGCGCTGACCCCGCCGCGGAGGCATGGTAACGTATTGTGGCTTCCGCAGAACCGGGATTCACCTGAAAAGATGATTGGATGTCAGTCCCGTGTCCAATATGGTCATTCGTCACACCACTGTAGGCGCGGGTGTCTCTGTTGCATCGTCGATGAAAACCGCAATAACGGTCACCGTCCTGACAGTCCGTGGTGTTGCAGACATTATGGCACTGTCTGTGCAAAATCTTGCCCTTCTGCACAATAACCAGCCGAGACGATATGGCTGTCCTCTCAGCGCCAGTGGTCCGGGATCGCTGAGGTCCTGCATGGCTATCGTTATAGCCCTCAAGGACGACTCATCGATTCCATATTCGCCTGTCAGTCTTGGGTCCCCAACCGACTGAGCAGCAATGTCGCGGAACAATGAACCCTAATCTCAATAAATCATGATCTTCAGCGGTCGGATTCTGGCAGGAGTTATTCGTTCATAATACGGAAAAGTAATATTACTTTTACTCAAACAACCAATGTTCAATTGCTATTTCTAAACGAGCAACCCGGTGTGCTAGCCTCCCATTTATACACAGTGCAGATGGTATTATTCATACTTGCTTCGTGTGCATGGGCTATAATGCTCATTATTAATCATTTTCATATCCCACCATGTAGTACCTTCCAAGCAAATCTGACATTTGTTGCATGCCGCCTTCATGGTGTAGCAATTTTAACAGCTGATAGTGTAATATTAGTTTCAAAGAAGAAAGCAATTTTCCAACCTATTTGGGCAGGTACTCAAATAGGTTGGAAATATAGTCTCAAGTATGTACTTTGTAGGTTGTACAATCATGCTTCTGATATCATTCGTTTCAATTTGACAACAGTTTGAACTTTGTTCGGAATACGACACATTAGGTAAATGCCTAATGGTAGGAACCTACCAAAAGTTAAGGAACAGCATTTTTTCAAGACTTACTATTACAAAAATGTCAGTAACGTTTAAATTCACAGGTTATATGCATGATAGTAACGAGGTTTAAGAAAATATATCCAAAATCAATAGCTACCACTTTTATTTTATAGAAATGAATACTCATACAGGAGTTGGAGAAAAAATGCGAAAACTGTAATTTTTGTTGATTATCAGTTGTTATTACAATTCCGTGTACAATATTCAGGAAAAGTCGTTTGCCCGATTCGTTGAGGTGGCGGGCGATCGGATGGACGCGAATGAGGATGTCACAAGCTGATGTTGCTAGACGTCTCAATGTCTCTCGTAGTGTGGTCCTCCGACCATGGAATCAGTTTGAATCCTGAGATTCTGTGTCTAGAAGACATGTTCCAGACAGACCTAGAATTACTACACCTACGGAAGACCTTATTTAGCTCAAAAGAGAAATAATATTACATTACTTCGGCCCGAAGAAGGAGTAACATTACTGTGCCTCAGCTCCTGGCAGATTATTCAGTGGCAGCAGGACCAAGAACCTCAGCTGGGAACAGCCGTAGACGCCTGCACAGTACAGGTCTGTATGCAAGACGACCAGTTGTTTGTGTCTCCTTCACCCGAGGACACAGAGGTGCCCGTTTATGTTGGGCCAGAGAACACGTCTCCTGGACTAGTCAACAATGAGTGTCTGTTGTCTACACGAGCGACTGAGGTCGTCAACTAATCTGGAGAAGGTCGCGCACCAGATTCAGGTACAACCAATCCCACATTGTGGAAAGACACAGTTACAGAGGTGGTGGAAGAATGGTTTGGGCTGGAATCTCTCTCGGTGGTCACACTGACCTGTATGTATTCCATGAAGGAACTTTGACCGGTGTGAGATATCGAGACGAAAAGAGCATCTTTGGGACTACCTTGGGAGACAGGTTGCTGCTTTAAGTCCTTCTCCAAGGTCGTTAGATGAGCTTGATCAAGGACTACTCCGTGTCTTGTCGTTGCTTCCCATTTCTCTGACCGACAACTTAATTGAGAGCATGGAACCTTTCTTGTTTCTATGTTGCTTCATTCTCAAATTAGACATAAAAAACATGCTGTTCCTTAACTTATGGAGGAGAGTGTATTAGAACCAATGAAAGGAAATAATGTGATTGAAGCAATGCAAGGTCACCATGAGGTCCATAGCACTAATAATTTACCATTAAAATCTAGAATTACAAAAACATATAACAATTGATCCTGCAGTGTTTTCATCTGCTAGTATCATTAAACTAAGAATTGTGTTCTCTACTGTATGATATGTGATATCTCTATATTTATTATAAATATTAGTGGTTAAAAAATTGCAAACATTGATTGCCTGTGAAAAACTTACATTACATACCATTGTAGACTTTGTTTCATTTAACTACAATAAAATGTGCAAGGGACATCTGCCTAATGGAAGGGATGCCTTTGTAGAGGAATTTTGAGATACAGGCTGATGCAGCCAGCCTATTTCCAGAACATTTTAAATTGATCAAACTACCAGTACTCAGTGCTCTTATCAAAAAGGACACTGGCAAATCCATATTAGTGTAGATATTTACAATTAGATGAATCACAATGCTCAGAAGAAGTATGCAAAACAATGAATGCATACTTACTTACATATTATCAGCAGCATTTTGTACTGGAACTAAACTGAATATCATTCTGTGTTACACTAATATAATATGCAGTTATCAGTAGTGTTTTCTCCTTTACCATTTTTACTTGCAAATCTACAAGTCTCACAAATCTAAAAATGCTAAAATTTTTATCAAGTTATGTGTATTCATAATCTTCATAATCTCAGATTCCACATCATTAAATGACAAAATTAAAATTCTTAGATGAAAGAGGAATTGGAAAATATGTTTACATACAGCTCACATTTTGAAAAAACATAAATGGGAATTAAAAATTAAATTCAAGCTAAAGTATTAGTTAAAAGAAAACATGCGTATAGAAAATTCTCTACGTATTTACTGGTTCACAATAATAATCTGTTACAAAAAGACACTGAACTTTTACTTATCTGTACTCATTAATGTGTGGCTATATGCAGATAATCAAAAACAGTGATAATCTGCCACTGGGTCTCTGATACCACTTAATGTAGTCATATCATAAGAAATGACCTTTTAAGAGATTTTAAATGAATGATATACAGGGTATTATTTAAAATAGAGATAAATCAAAGGAAGTTTACTGCTTCTCTCCATATTTCAGTGTTTCAATGTTATTTCCCTTTCTGTTTGACCTTTTCACATCATGTTCTTCTGGTGATTCTATCTGAGTTACTGAATCAGAAATATCTCAATGTTATAAAAGATTACCATGCTTGTTATTCTCTATGCACATTCTATGTTTTCTTCACAATGTTTATGTGCAATGTTTTAAAAGCTATTGTTTCTTTAAAGAAAAGTAGAAAACACAAATTTAAAATGTAAAACAGCAAACAGTAGAATTTCACTTAATTTCCAACACAAATACAGATTGAAATCCTAAAATAAATTACAATTTTCTGTAAAGTACAAACATTCACAGCAGCAATAATTCAGTTGCTTGTCAGGATGAAAAGGGTAAATTCATGTAATATCACATTACCTTTTACTGGAAGACTTCTACATATTTGTTAACACTGTAGGCTTCAGCTGATTTGAATCTCCTGCGAAGTTAGAACAACCTCCTCTATGACTATTTAGGATAATGTTATTGTGAAATAAATAGAAAGAAAAATTTTAGTCCCTTTTCAAAAAGTTATACTTACTCAAAATTTTGATTACTGCAGTGAAGGAAATTTGACTTAAGTAAAGAAAATTCGAGTTAATTAAGAAAAGCTAACATCCATTTTTATTACAACTCATCAGGGAAAAAGAAATTTAAATTCAATTATCACAAATTTTGAGTTATCAAAGTTCTATTGTATTTTTAAACTGTTACAAATTAGACATAATATTAATACATCTAAATACTATCAATTCTTCATCTCTATGCTAACAGGAATAATTTTTTACAGCCATAACTTCATATCAGTTACATCTGCCATGATTAAGTGTTACAAATTCATCTAATTTCCAACATTAGCAGTGAGATTCATTGCATTAAAAACCAAAAGTTTTTTTTTTTAAAGTTAAAAACTTTCCTTAATTTTCAAATATTAAATTTGTGAACTCTTTTTAGGAGATGAGGAAAAAATTATTTTTAAAACATTTATTTCATTAACACAGCATGATGCTAAGTTTTCTTTTTAAACTGAGAAACTAAATAAAAATTCCATGTTATACATTTCTAAAATGTGAAAAAAAATGTAATAAATTATACTAATGATTAAAATTACAAATTTTCATTAAACATGTTTCTGAAACCTTTTAAGCATCATGCATATAGTTTATGTGTTAGAGTAGAAGAAAATAACGAGTAATGAAATAGTTAGAAATATATATTTATACAATGAAATCTCTACAAGAAGGCCATCCATGGATCTTGTCTTTTTTGAAATCTTAGACAAGGATATTTAAAGCTTATATTTATTTACGGTCTTAGAAAGATTAGTCATTTTCAGAGGCAATCAACATCAAGAGATGTTTGCACCAACGATTTAGCTTTAATTATTAAAAATGATTAATAATTATAAATAAGTAAGCAGTAAAACCAAAAACTTCTGCACATTTCACAAACAAGTGCATTTAATAATTATTGACAACTTACGCCAGAATATAGTGATAAAATAACACATATAAAGAAACATCACAGGAGTTATGTTAAATATAGTGAAATCTCCCTAAGATGACCATCTATGATTCCAGGTGATTTTTCAATTTCTATATCTTTTAATAGCTTTTAGATTGCTCAACCAACAGAATAAGTATTACTAATGCTCAATACTAAACCTTACTTATATTCTAAAAATTACCGGTTACTTTCAGAAATTGCCATGATTGTTTTACCGAAGATTTTGTATAATAATAAAATTTCATGTGTGTTATACGTTAACTGTTTTTGCAATTATTATAAGTAATGTAGAAATTGTATTATTCATAATAAATTGACATTTTAATTTTTCTAATTGCAGATTGATATTTCTGCTTTCATTGAAAACATCAAAATGGATGTACATGTAAATTTTGAATTTGTTTGGCATGATGATACCCAACAGCATGTGGTTTTGTGCCTTTATGCAAATAAAAGCTAGCTGTTATGATATAAGTTGTATTTAATAAATACATAACTTACAAAAGCAAGGACTGCATTGTGTGACTAGAGTGTCCAGATAGAAACATTGAATAATATCTTATTTAATTTAGTACTTTTCCAATGATTAACTGAAAAAAATCAAACAGTGGAACTTATACTGTGCTTCAGTTTCTGTACAATTATTTATAAGAATACAGATGAATAATTCAAACTACTCAATTGGTCACCATCATTCCATCAGCAGATTTAAGCAACCAGTAGAAAAAACACACTTCAAGCCATCATATTTAACATAAATCCAAAACAATTTTTAGACAAAACACAATAAATATCTCAAACATGACTCATCCTCACCATTTTGGATCAATATTATTTCTTATTTCTGGATTTGAGTTTCCTATTAAATTTTTATATGCTGCACATGAAGTTCCATAAATTATGAATTAATGGAAAAACTTAATACTTATTTTCTAATTTATTTATTTTACCTTAGGGTTTGCAGTTTACTCATAAACTAGTAAATTTATACACATTTCAATAGACCATATTTTCATACTTAGGAAGCTATATAAAAAGCTCAGTAACTTATTTGTAAAAAACATGCTTATTGATTTGACTATTTGTTATTTTCAATAGAAAATTTTTCCTGTGTAATTTTATTTCATATATTCTTTTGTTCTAAATACAATGACAAAATAATCACATTTTATTGCACAATATGGTCTATTTTAAATACTTTATTTTTAAAAACTGATTTTCATTTTTTTCCTTTTGGTGGTTTCATTCTGTCCATCAAAATATCTCAGAGGATAATGGATAGCGAAAACTGAAGTTAAGAGGCCAAATGATAGTGCAAATGATAATTGAATTTCTACTAAGTACATATCTAAAAATTATAAATTAATGGAAAAACTTAATACTTATTTTCTAATTTATTTATTTTACCTTAGGGTTTGCAGTTTACTCATAAACTAGTAAATTTATACACATTTCAATAGACAATATTTTCATACTTAGGAACTTTAACATGTCACTAACTATTTTATTTTCAAAATTAATTTAACATGAAATGAAAATTTTATCATTAAGTGTCATATCACATGAACGAATATCATGTATACATCCACTTATAATACAGATTCCCACTTTGCAAAAGAACAGCATTGCTGTAAAATCTTTAATAAGACAAAATGGTTTAAAGTAATAAAGCAGCTACAGTTATTTTATACAGAAAAACTAACTTTTATTACAGGATATTATATAGAATCTTTTTTTTTTTTTTTTTAAAGGACAGATATTAAATCACCATTGGCTTTTATACTGTATGGCTAGTTTCTGTTCTTGGTTTCAGAATATGATACTAATGATTGAAAGTCTGACATGTTGGCTCATACCTGACACTCAGAAGAAACTTATGGAAATGATTCAATGCCAAAATTTTGTCACTAATAAAATCATAATTGCTCAGGAATACACACAGCTAAAATGTCCTATAACTAGTCCAGAAGACAATATGAAATCTAATGGTGCTATTTTTATCAGCAGCATATTTTAATACATAAGGAAGGGTTTTCAGCGCCCAGGGTCAGCTGAAGATTTCGCACCCCTTCTTGTTTGCTAAGGATGGAAAATATTTAATTCTAAAATTTCGTAGCATCAGTTTGGCTCCCCTGGATGCTGTAATCAGAGACAGATGTCCTGCCCTCTAGCTATGCACCAGGATGTAACAATGAAAAGAAAGTGACATGTCAACCACCATGCATTCCTTAAATGATTTTGTTACAATATATATGTTGCCCTTTTTTAAAATTATATTAATTTCTTAAGAAATAACATAAATAAAATAAATAATCATATGATTAAATACATGGATTATGTAGTCAGAAACACATGTATATGATGCATTAAAAAATGAGTCCATTGGAAACTATAAAAGAGATGGCAGTGAAAATGTAAAGTGAGCTGTGAAATATCTGGCAGTGCAAGACATAGGACACAGGTTGATGACCATATATTAAGAAAATATTGTAGAAATCAAGACAGAAACCTCTGCATTGGTAAACTTTGACATAATTGTGCATTATAAAAAAATTCTGTGAACATGTAAGTATATATTTCGACAAATGTTATTGCATACACAGTTCTTTTGACCTAAATATTTGTTTTTGATTGAATTCAAAGTTGCAACCATAAAACCAAAAGTTACACAAAAGTTACAAAATTTTACATTCATTACATAATATATAAAAACAAATATTTCAGAAAATGTAAAAAAAAAAAAAAAACTTTCCATTAATTTAATAATAAATACGTAATAAGTATCTCTCTATTGCATAGATAATAAAACATAACATAGATTTCAATCTACTTTCATAGGTATCAATATTTAAAATTTCATGTATTTTAAAAACTACTGCAGACTCCAAATATTATACATATATGCCAGAAATACTAAATATTTCTACTTGTCCATGTACAGAGAAATGCACGAATAATTTTACTTATCTAATATATTTTTTGAACAGATTGATTAGCTTTAACGCATGCATTTATATAACGATAAACATGAACAAAAGAGAAGCATTGCACTTCGCATAAACCCATTCACATATCAATTACCACCATCCGTAAACATATAACAAAAACAAACCAGTAAGGCGATAAATGGCCAATTACAATAACCCCTTATTCGGCATTACTACTAGTGTTCAGATTTACTTGCCCTGAGGCGGTACACATCCGGTCACGTGAGGGGTAAACTTCCTTCGTCGGGGTCTCAGATATCTGTCAGATTCCACACGCTTTTAGTCGCCATTAAAAATATTCTCGTATGTATGAGCACTAAGCACTGATTGGAGCACAAACTTTGCAGGGTTCGTATGTGAAATCTGAATTCATCGCCAAGCGTCGAAGGTTACCATGCTGAGAATATGCCTACTGCGCATGCTTGAAGCACAAACTTTGCAGGGTCTAGAGGCTAGTCATCGCGTCGCGTAACAGAAGTTCACGCCCACAATCTGATGTCAAAAAGAACTCTAATCTCATTGGCTAGTTACATAAGGGTACAGCCAACACCGTCTTGAAAGATAAGGCCTGAGCCAACACCGAGACTCGAGCCGGTGTTGGTACAACGCGGGGTCTAGCTTCTCGTATAGTACAGCTATCACCGAACCACAAGACCGCCACACTATGTGAAGAGTAAAAAATGTACAGACATCTAAAACTAATAAGGATAGATTAATTATTTTTATTACAGAATTTTTATTAAAATAATCTGCACATTTTATTAAGTATCACACTTGTGAAAAATTAAATGTGAACAGCTCTATGTTTAAGAATACAGGGTTATTAAAATAGGTGATAAAATCCAAATGATATTTAATGTATCTTCATATCTTTTTTAATATTTTAATTTAATACGTATTTAAATGCACTAAATGGCAATTTTATCATTAGAATTCCAGTAAAAGTAAGGTAAAAATCTATAACAAATTAAAATCTTCTGTCATTGCTTTCATGGCCATGTTATATTTAATAATAAAAAGCCAATATTTATAACATATATTAATACTTAAAAAAAATAACTTTTTGTTATGTTAATGATAATAATTTGCTGGATCGAAGAGATTTTTCAATCTGGAATAACAGTGAAAAATTATGAAGTAGAATTTTGACAAACTAAAAATTATTTTAAAAAATTGCAATATTTTTTTTTCCTTTTTACTACAGTTTACTATAGTATATATAGCATTTACTATAGTTTGGATTAAACAAATTTTGCAAGAGGTACAAATAAATAGACTAAGAAAGATAGAATATGAATTAATAATGATTTGCGATATTCAAACTTGATTTTCTCTTACCATAACGTTTGTAAATTTAAGTCAACAGAAAATATCCCTTTTCCTCTTTCAAGAAAATTCCCTGTGTGGGTTGCAACACTTGGTAAGGTTACCATATTATTATCTCTTCTGATGTAAACAAATCCGAAATTTTGCCAAGTGCCGGTTACGGAAACATTCCCTTTCGGGCATCTAAAACAAACAAATTAAAATTAATCAAGCAAAATGTGCAAAGTTAGAAAACAAGGTATTAAATTAAATTTCATGGAAGAATGATATAGCATATTCACACGTTAGCATCACTCCTTCCGCCACAACTACCGATGTTCAATGAACCGATGACGCCAAATAACTTGGCGAGAAAGTTCTGAGTAGATCTTCATACAACCCAGAAAAAGGTGCTGCGTAAAAACACACACATAACTACTCAGGATTAATATTTAAGTAGATTAAAGCTCAAACATGTCGGAAAGAAAAGTTTTGAATGTAAGTTTTAAAATTATTATATCACTTATTACCATTTCCTTAATGTTAAATTATAAAACTGCAGCTGATGCAATTTATTTTTCTCCCAATTTTAGAAATACTATCCGCCAGATTTCGATCCGTCGAAAATACCTCGTCTTCGCCTTCCGCGCGATCGCCAATATACAGTCAGGTTAATGGCTCCCTGCAACATGAGGTTTGTATTAATGCGTAATACTTTGTTAAATTATTCGATTTAATGTTTTATCTTCTCAATCATTCATATTTTATAACTGGCATAATGTGTGAGAGTTTACTGAGAAAAGCATGTGCAGCTAATAAATTTTATGTATGAGAATTTTCTTTTACTATACTGTATTGATTAAATATAATTATTCTTTAACGGAAGGTATGTTGCTAATGCTTCTTTAACAATTTATGCTCATGAGTGGATTTTTTAAAAATTATATGATTACATTATATCTAATTCTGAGGGAATTAATATCTTAAAATATCTTTGCAGAGAACTTAAGATTCAGAATGATAGGTTCAGCTTATTGATTATTTAGCCATCTTATCATCAAGAGCATTGTTTAGGAGACAGCATAGGTACAGATAGAAGTGGGTAAGATTTCAGAATTTTACCATTGGTCATGCATAGTCCCACTGCACTAACTCAATACCACCACTACACCATCTCAATTTTGATAGAACTGGGACTGGGTCAAAGGTCTATCCTTTTTCCTGTTAGGCAGAGCTGGTGCAGTCATTCCAGGTGGCAGAATTTAAAGCCAGTGGAATTTTTAGAATTCAAGAACTCCAAAGATTGCACTGGGTAGCGAAAATCCTAGTGCTGGTCCTGCTATTCAGACTTTTGATTGACCAGTATTTTAAGTGCCCCTATACTACAAAGACACTTTACTCGCACAAACATCCAAACCTTATCTGGAATTTGAATGTTGTCCCAATGATACTGCAGCCAGGATTGTTAACCTTTAGACAAGAGGGCAGCATAAAGAGGTAGATTGCTATTACATCTGCAAAAATAAGATGATCTGTGCACAAAAGCAACCAAATCTTATGTGGTATTTTGGGATATGTCTCACTATCTGATAGGTAACCAGGCAATCAAGCCTTTTATGGATAAGACTGGATATGTTAAATAACAAAGTTTTATACAAGATTTGACCCTGCACCCTGGAGTTTAGACTAGCAGTCATCCTCAGCTGAAACTTTTACTTCCAGGGTGTCTCAGAAGTGAAATGAAAAGTGTGATTCATGGACCAGCAGTTTAATTCAATGAATAATTTGTTTATATCCTTTTTCAAAAGCTAAGATTCAAGTTTTTAATGTGAAATCTAAAGGCATGTCTAATTTCATTATTAAATACTCTTCTAATGATATAGATAATATTTTATGTCTTGATAACTCTGTTGTAACATAGAAATTTAATAATAAATTATTACTTCTTAGCCTAAATGTAAATTTTATAATCATTGTATTTCAATATTCTGTGAAGATTAATTAAAGACATAATCGTGTATTCTGAGAAGTAGAAATATTTCATGCTGGCATAGTATGCAGCTCGGGGATCTGTTTTTAGTATAGTGTGTGATGGACTGGTAATGAGACCATTAAGCACTGCTCTGTGTTTTATTCCTTTCATATATGCTCTGAGATACATAACAAAAAGTATTAACATAATAAGTAGAAACCATTAACAAAATAACTATGTATAAGTATTTAAACATTAAAACAGGTAGACCACATGTTATACTGTCACCAAATATTTTTGTTTTAGAAAACAATTACTATGAATAATCATAGACCAACAATATCATTTATGATGGTTTCTTCATTTTGAAAAATTATGAAAATCATTTTTTTAAAAGTTTTTAAATTTGCATTTGTCTGGCAGGAAAAAATTAATAATTTAACACATATGTATTAAATTTATAGTTTGATTTTTCATGTGCCTCTATAATAGGTTAAGACCAGCACACAAGGTAAAAGAGGGTCTTTACAGAATATTACTTACAGAATACCTAGCTATACTTACATCAGGTGCGTTCGTCAGGCACCGAAGCTAGCAGCAGAATGATGCGGTGTGAGGCTGGAGCTAAATCGTAAATCAGTGTTGAGTGTTCAGGCATACAGCCAAATGCGGCTTTTACTTATCATTTAAGTGGCTCATAGGCCAATGGCGGTGAAAATGTTAAATAAGCGTTACACATCACATAAAAATACAAGATTTTTATGTGAAAAATGAAAAATTTTTGAAGAAATAGTTGAAAAAAAAAGAGTCTGGAAAGCCGTCGAACTGGTGACAAGAAAAGTTGACGGACAGGAGCTCCTTGTGCCATCTACATGTAGCTTTTGGAATGAATACCGCTGCGGTAATTGAGGAAAGTCTCTTGTAACTATCAGAGTTCATTGACATATCAAAGTCCGATGCTGAAAACAGTTCTAAAAAGTATGAAATGGAAAGGTTAGCATATATACAACATGATACTGGATTGAATAAGTGCTGGAAAAACTAAGATTTCTTGAGAAGCTCAGAGTGGGGATAAATGAAGGTAGTTGAATTTGAAAATTGAAGTAAAATTTGTAAAATCTTGAAGAGATAGTTCTAAGAATTGAGAAATATATTTTCATATGAAGACAACAGTTCTCAGATCAGAGTTTCGAACTCGCGATCGCAGAAGTGGGAGGTGAAGCCTTGCTTAATGCCGCTCAGCTAGCATTCAGTTACAAAAAAAAAAAAAAA
>KK114343.1:90325-110262 GCA_000611955.2 Stegodyphus mimosarum | reverse complement strand
ACAAAAAAAAAAAAAAAAATCACTTTAATAAAATAAAATATAGGAGATCAAGAGATGCAAATTCAAAGTAGATTGAGAAACTTCTTGATTTTAATATTTAGGATTATGATGGATAGTCCATAGTCTTTTAAAAGACTGTAGGATGGTAGGATCATAGTTTGCTAAACTTTGAATATGAGAATAACTAGAGTTTAATATAGAAGTAAAGAAATTGTGCGAAGAGCTTAGCAAATAATCTTGAGCATGAGGGATATTCAAGTCTGAGAATTTCTAACAAATCATGGAGCATTAGTGATGTTTCTTAAAATTCTATTTTGAAAATTTTTTTTTCTATTTATATTTTTTTTTAGACGTAGTGGCCCAGATAGGAGAAGCGTAAAATAAAATGGGACAAATAAGCGAGATGCAAAGCAGGCATTTAAGTTTTAAATTCAAACGAGATTTCTTACGAATGAGACAATAAATAGCCATATAAGCTTGATTTGTTAATGCATAATTGATATGTTCATTGTAATAAAGTTGGTTGTCCAAGATGACTCCGAATTTCTTCATTATCAAGAGTGGGAGAATGATGAATGTGAACATTTTTTCGAAAGCAGTGAAAGAGAACTATTGAACTTTTGGAGGTATTTAGTTTAAGTTTCCATAAACGAAACCAATGATAAAGTGCATTTAATCGAAATTGAAGATTTTCCATAGCATGATTGGGGTCTCTAGATTTTGAATAAATGATAGTATCATCAGCATATTTTGCAGTGTAACAGTTCAAAGGCATAGGCATATCATTGAAATTTATATTAAAAAGCAGAGGAGCTGAGACAGATCCCTGTGGAACAGAGTTGTAAATTCTTTTTATTTTCGATAAAGAATCTCCCACGAAATGTTCTATTTTTAAGATAGGATTTAAACAAATGAATAAGATAGGTGGGCATTTGTAGGTTAATAATTTTATATAATAATTCATTGTGCCAAATTCGATCGAAAGCTTTCTCTACGTCTAAGAAGCAGGAAGCAACACTGGTTTTATTATTAAAAGCTTCAGCAATGGTTTCAACAATGTTTAAAATTTGCATAATAGTAGAATGTCCATGAATTTTGGTATCCATATTGATTATTTTTGATTAAAGCATTATCAGTGATGTAAGTTGTGAGATAATTTTCAATAAGACGTTCAAAAAATTTTCCTAAGCAAGGACTTATCGGGTGATAGCTGCTCGGCTGATGAGGATTTTTGCTTGGTTTCAAAATAGTTATAATAATGGCATGTTTCCATTGCTGTGCGAAATAGACGTTCCGAAAGCAGGCATTGAAGATATTGGACAGAAGAATGATACAATTGTGAGGTGCTTCTTTGAGATGCTTTATTTGTGATCAGATCATAACCAGCGGCTTTACGAGGATGTAATTTTTTAATAAATTCGGAAACTTCGGCCGGAGAAATTTGGAAACTATGGTTTTGTGAGAAGAAGTACTCGATTTCGTTGATTTCATCTTCATGCTCGGTATCATAAGAGTAGTTATTTGTGAAATGTTCTTGAAAAGTATCGGCGAAAGCATCAGCTATTTCGGCTTCTGTGCGAGCAGTGCTGTTTTGATGCTGCAGGGGAGTGAGGTGGTGGGGGCTGAAGGAGCGGAGAGAACGCGCAATTTTCCAGGCAGTGTCCTTGTGAATATCCATTTGATCAATTAAATATTCCCACCTTTCAGAATAGTAGTCTTGAATTAAATTTTGAATTTCTCTGATAAAAAAATTTAGATATCTTTTGTCAGTAGGGTTTTTAGTAATTTTCCAGCGTTTGCGGATGTGATTTTTATGCTGAATTTTCTCAATGATGTAGGAAGGTAAAGTTTCTTTCTGTTCGTTTGGCATCGGTCTAGAGGAAGCAGCAATGGAATTTTTAATAGCATCGTTAAGTTTTGTAATTTGTAGTTCGATGTCAGCCATATTCTGCAGAGGAGGTGCGCAATTGATATTGAAAGCAGATAGTTAAATTTAAGCCAATTTATAATTTTCTTCTGTGGAGGAAAGTGAGGATGGAAGCAGTAGAGGGTGAAAATGACAGGAAGGTGATTAGAATTAAGTTCATTAAGTACTTCAAGGTGCAGATTGTGATTTAGGTTTTTCGATATGAGAATATCAATAACTTCGGTAGAACCAGTAAAATGAATGCGCGTGGGAGAAGAAGGTCCGTATATTTGCAGTCCATGATTAATTGCAAAGTTATACAGAGTTCTTCCATTTGTGTTAATAATTCTTGAATTACAGCTATGATGTCTTGAATTAAAATCACCAGCAACTGTTGTGGTTTATTCAGCTTCCATGAGTTTTTGCAAATCAGAAAAATTAAAAATATTATTAGGTGGATTATAGGCCAAAATAAAAAGGTAAGTTTCATTGTTTTTACTAGTAACTAGAGCAGCAGTAGTTTCAATAGAAATAGGAGTAGGAAGAATGTACTTGATAAATTTAAAATGATTTTTAATGATGATTGCTGTCCCACCACCTCGATTATGTATGCGATCAGAACGTAGTATACTATATCCATGAAAAGAGATTCTATCAGTGGCACATAGATGAGTCTCATTGACAAGTAAAATATCAATGTTATGCTTTTCTATGTAGTATTTCAGTTTTTTGTTTTTTAAGACCGTTGGCATTGTAAAAAGCGACGTTAATATAACAGTTAATCCATGGTTATGTATGCTAAACGAGTTTGGATTACAGTTCATTTTCAAGAGATACTAATAGTTCCATAACTTCAACACCAAGTTCGATCTTGTGTAGAAATGATTTCGCATTTTTATATTGAGATATTACCAATTTGGCTCTTTGGATCCATTGTTTAGTATTAAAAATTTCTTCTGATTTAGAAGCAGTAGAATTGGATTCTGCTCTGGAGCGATTTTGAGAGGAGGTCGTCGCAGTATTTTTATTTGAGTCTTGATTTGTAATTGTTGGAGGTTTTTGTCTTCTCTTCATTCAAAATGGAGGATTTGAATTTCTTCCAGCCGGGATCTGTGGCAGAGTTGGTTGTGACAGAGGATGGCTTCGTGGCGAGTTTTGGAAAGTCCCTCATTGCGGGGGAATAGGAGGGCCTTTTTGGAGTTTCTTTGGCTGTGTGAACTTGAGGCTTTGGCCTAGCTGGGCACCCCCTATAGGATGAAATATGATCTAGTTCACAGAGGGCACAACGTCCAGGACTGTCTTCTTTGGTGTGCTTGCACTCCCATGTTTTATGAGGGCCAGATCATTTCATACATCTATAAGGATTAAAGCAGGTATTCTGGCTGTGCCCATATCTCTGACACCTGTGACACTGCACAGAGCCAGGTTTTGACTTTAAGAGTTGATAACGACATTCATAGAAAGAAAGAATTTAATATCATAAAGTTTTTTCCCGGCTTCAGTACGTGGCACTTCAACCAGGAACATTGGTAGAGGTATTACATTTCCATTATTGTATTTGGTTAATTTTTTAACTTTTTGGCATGGAATATTTAATTTCTTGAGTTCTTCCTCAGCTTCAGAAACTTCTGTATTTGAGAGCAATTTTATGATGACAATTTTAATTGGACGATCCGATTTAAGCTGAAAGGTATGGTATGGTATGTTTTTCTCATTTAGGTATTTAGTAACATTGCGATAATCCTCAGCATCGTTCAGCTTAATATGTAAGGTATCATCTTTAAGGTCTAGTATAACTTTTTTAGTGCACATAGCTTCAAGATCAGTTCTCATTGTTTTTCAATTAATATTTCGGCCCAAATGCGCTTTAGCCCACTGCTTGGCGGCGATTGTTTTTGAATGAGCAATAAACGCGCCAACATGGGTAACTCCGTATATCCGCGAACATGGCTGACTGGGTATTTTGAAGCTACGGAAACATGTAGTTTTCGCGCATGCGTATTTCCTATTTTATAAAGAACGGTTTTATTGGTAATGTGAGATGACGTAGCGGTTTATTCGAAATTCTTACGTGTTAATTTAAGTAGTTATTTCAGTTGTCGTTGTATTCTTTGAATGCGGTGTTTTTGTGTTGAGTGTTTGCTATTTTCGTACCTTATATTTCGCTAAATACCGAGTCGGTATGGATTTAGCTGTGATGCTGAGAGAGGTGAGTGAATGTACATGTACATTTATTACTTTATTGGAAGTGCAAGTTGCTTAATTTTTATATTTTGTTGCCTTTTATTGAAATAATTTGGCTCAGCTGAAGAACAGAACGCTGGTATCGTTTGCAATTTATTTTATTTTGTTGATTTGTGCACATTGCCTACATTGTGCAATTCGCTGATGTTTTTTTTAAGTTAAAACGGAACGCTGTGCACATGGCATTTTCTTGTAATTTATTTTCGTTATTTTAGCTTATTTTGTTGATTTGTGTACGTTGCCTACATTGTGCAATTCGCTGAAGTTTTTTTTAAGTTTAAAAGGAACGCTGTGCACATGGCATTTTCTTGTAATTTATTTTCGTTATTTTAGCTTATTTTGTTCATTTGTGCACGTTGCGTACATTGTGCAATTCGCTGAAGTTTTTTTTAAGTTTAAAAGGAACGCTGTGCACATGGCATTTTCTTGTAATTTATTTTCGTTATTCTAGCTTATTTTGTTTATTTGTGTACGTTGCCTACATTGTGCAATTCTCAAATTTTTTTTTAAGTTAAAACGGAACGGTGTGTACATGGTATCGTTTGTAATTTTAATGCCCTTTTAAAAAAAATTCCTTCTTTCTGGGATGCCATTTTGGTTACGTTTTCGCGGAGCGTGTCGGGAAGGTTATGTAACGGCATAAAATGTGTAAGTATTACAACATAAAATGTAAATAATTAATTTAAAGGTAACTGACAAATATTTTAATGATCGTAATGTTCGTTTTGCATATTATTTTATTATATTTTTGTGGCAACAGTTTCCATACTAATTTATGGTTTAGAATTCTATGTTTTGTTTACAATAGGTTTTCGCGGAGCATGTCGGGAAGGTTGCAATTAATTGCAAAGACGTTTCGCAGAAACGCGCCGAATTGGCGATTTTCAAAACATCGCCAAGCAGTGGGCTAAAGCGCATTTTCACCAATATTTCCTTCAGAAATGATTATTGGAGGAATTTTATTTGCAGTCTTGTTTGGATGTTTAAAGCCCAAATCCGAATTGTTGGAAGGGTTATCTTTTGAAGTGGCTGGCGTTTCTTTGATGTCTTCTTGTTCTATTTGGTCATCTAAAGTAAGTGAGACAAATTTGTTGTGGTGCTTCGCCTCAGAGTCAGAATCGGAGTTTATAGGAATGACACGTTTTAGAGTACGCTTTGGAAAAGTCCACACGGTTTTCGTTTGTGAAGAGGATTGTTTCTGCATAAGTCTTTTTAAGGATTTGGCAGAAGGTAAGAATTTTTGTAGTTTAGCAGCCTTTTCTGCTGTTTGCAGGATTTCAGTTTTGTTGGAAAGTTTTAACTTATCAATTGACAAAGCTGCGTAGCGAAGTTGTTCATCAGTAGTAAAAGGTCTTTGCAGTGCGATATTTAATAAGAAATTTAACTGTATATTGATTGATGCTAAACCGTGAAGATTTTCAGCAAGAATATCAGATTTATCCATTGGCGGATTTGAAAATTGAAAAGCTGGGCTTTGAATAGTATTTTCCACAGATAGTTGAGATGAAATTACAGAGGCCATTTTAGGCTGAATGTTAGCATTAGGTACATTGTTACCTGGTTCATTATTACCGTACATTGTTACCGTTTTAGAAACCGTTACCGAAATGTTACCGTTTTTAGTTTTTAGTACCGTACTGGTACATTGTTACCCTTTTAAAAATATCCTTATCCATGGCAATTTTAGAATTATCCGAGTCCGAGATCATTTTAGCCGAGAAATTAAAAAGACCTTCCTTAAGGGAAGGTTAAATCAATAAAGAGAGCAAAATAGCTTACCTTGAAAAAGGCTGAGCTACCGGAAGAGTTTCGATGAGGTACCAAGTTGCAGAAGCTAGGGATCAACACACCTTCATGCTTTGACATTCAGCTCGGGGTGAGGCTGGAGGGGCGAAGTGTCTCCTTTTGAGTGGAGGGAAGCTGCCATTCTTCTGGCCAATAACAGAGTAGGTCGTTTGGACGTATCATGTTTTCTTATACTTCTCTTTGGTTATCCTGGCCTTCCTGGATATCTTAGGTCTTCTTAACCTTGGATCACTATGTACATTAGGACGTATCATTCATGAAAGAGGGTATCTCTTTTCACGAAATAAATACTTCTATTTATCGCTTTTTTACTGTAAATTTCATGCAGTACACTGTAAAATTCTGTTGCTATTTTGTTGCGTAAATTTTCAGTTTTGAAATACAGTGTTTGAAAACTACAATTGTTGTATCCCAGATACCTGCAGAATATGTTTCAAAACTTCCCTACTTCAAAATTCTGTACTATAGAGACTCAAGTGGACACTTGCTTTTGTTTCATATTTTCAGCTGTAATTTGCAAATACCTTATAAAGTGCAAGATTCGGCCTCATTGGGACTTCGGTGATTCCGGATTTTTCTGGACATTAGATCATCACTTTAAATCTAGTTAGATGGCATGTAGAAATTATAAAATTAAAAATATGAAATCATGATTTATGAAATAATGAAGCATTTATGATCTAAGGGGTACCAAAATTTACAAAAAGAAAGCTTAATATTTATTTATTTACTTTATTAAACATTACTTTGAATGAATTGTTTAAGTTGTTTCGTTTTTTGTGCTAATACTTTTTCTTCAATTCTATATAGTCCGACATAATTTCTTGGTCAGTTACAAAGTTCCAATGTTCAAGTCCTGTAGTTATTGTGTTGACAATACCGACTAACTTGTCAATCAAAATTTTTTCATTTTCAATAAACTCTGTCTTTTTCTGCACTGTCGGTAGCAGTATTTTCTGGATCTTTCTGGATCCATAAACTACAGATTTTACCATCTGTTAATCGATTTATGTTTGGAGCATTGTCATTGCAATGAAAAACTTCTCTTATATCATTTCATTTATTATCGCTTCTCCACATTTTGTTACAAAATTCATTAATCCGAAAATTTCACCTGTGGTTTGTAATATCTGAAAGCCTTCAAAATCGCGACTATCATCTTCACCATGAAATATGATAGCTGGCCATAAATTATGTTTTTGGATGCTGCAATTTTGTTTGACTGAAGACACAGAAATTTTTAAATAAGGTAAGTAGATATTTCTTAAAATGTAGTTTATTGAGATTATATATGTTTTGCTTGGGTCTAGTGTATATTTCTTAAAATGTAGTTTATTGAGATTATATATGTTTTGCTTGGCTCTAGTGTAGAATTGGCTGCTTCTTTGACTTTTGAAGTGAAAATAGATCAATGTGTACATGGACAAAGTCAAGGGAGTTCGCAGTGCCAAGTTTACTCAATTATCTGGTGTTTTTTCAAGTGAAAATATGAAAATAGGTCGGTGTCTACATGGATACTGAGTTTGTGCAATTCTTTGACTTGATATTTTGGCTGTGTATAGTGGCAATTAATGGCGCAAAAATCGTCGTTACACAAAACCAAAATAAGTCAAAGAATTACAGAAACTTGGTGTCCATATACCACCAAAAATTGCGAATTTTCGCCAAGGGGCACCCATAAATATATTTTTACCAAGTAAGGAATGTACATTCCGCAAGAGAAGAAGAGGGAAAATGTGGTCATGTGGGTTATGAACAACAACATCCACATGTGCTATGTTTGCTATGGAGTCGATAGCAGATATTTTGATGAAATTAATTGATTTGCCGAATTTAAAAATTTATGGCTATTGCAAAAAATTAAAAAGTACTCTCGGAAATGATTTTTCTTTTCTTGATGTCAACTAGAAGGGTTGTTTCAAAGTAATACCAGATAGCACTGTACTTATAACAAGCTGTGTTAAGGCTAAAATGAAGAAATCAATTAATTACGAAACATCTGTGAAAATTTCTGCAGAAAACGAGGTAAGATTTATAAATTTTCTTGTGCATGATTGCTTATCAGTATTAATAATTTTTTTATTAAGAATATTAAGTGTATATCAGTTAACTGAAAACTATTCCCGAGATCTTGAATAACATTTTCCAAACTTTCAAATGTATGTGTAATGATAGTATATTCATAGTTCATGAATAGTTGTTCTAAATAACTGAAATAGCCGAATTCGTGAAAAATCTGTTTATATACAAGAACAGAAATACAAAGCCAGTTTTCTCTCGTTAATATTAATTAGTGTCATAGAATATTTTATGCCTCTAAAATTTTATTAATTTCGTCAGGATATGCTTTAATGTTTTAGCTGTTGTAATCGATTTTTGATGAATACACATAAATATCAGAATATTAATTTTTTTAATACCTTCCATTATAGATATTAATGATACCAACAGCTGTAATATTAGAAATATTAGTAATACTGAAATATTTTAATATAAAAGTATGCTTTTGTAAAAATTTATACTTAATTCTAAATTTTCATGGGAGAATGCTGAGTTTTTTAGTTTAAATATTAAATTAGTATGTATATTTAGTCCTTAAAAATCAGTGCTTGTGTCTGTTCATAATTCGAGATAACATGCACCTTAAGTATATGCATTAGAATTACACTGGTCTATTTCAAATGGTAGATCTTTTCAATAAATACAGTTGAAAATCTTTTTGAGCTACATAATTTTAAAATAAAGAATTCTGCACATAAATTATGTAACTTACAAAATTAAAAAATAACTTCAAATTTATTTTTTGAACATTTAAAATGCATACAGATAGTACATTATATTATTTACTATTATAAAATGAAGAAAAATGTAGTATGAAAAATTATTAGTTTCTCAGCTAGTATTGCAGTGAACTCATAAATCTTAAATTTTTCTTTTTGACATTGACATATATACAAAATGTGCTAATTTGCAGCGTATATTATCTGTAAGATAATAGTCAGTTGCTAAAAATAAAATTTTAAGGTGTATAAAATTATATATTAATTTTGAACTGCGCAGAACATTGGCATCATTATCCATAAATGATTTAAAGGCCAGCTGCATCTACAGTGCTCCCGAAATTTTGAGTATTATGATTTTCAGAAACCAACTAGTTATATTTTCTGTTGTGCTTGTTAAGCTGATAAAATTATGTACTTCAAAATATTTATAGTAGCTTTCTTTTCAGTGTAGAAGAAGAGCAATCTATGTAAGCATGATTTTATGTATTCACTTTTACAGCATTGAGATTTGTTATTGCAAGCAATTCATGAGATTTCAAAAAAAGTAGTGCAAATAATTTTAAAAATTAAGTTAATTAATACTGTATGAAATCAAGCAGAAAATTTTAAAATTTTACTCATAAAACTATAAATGTTCAATGTGTGTTGTTATGGTTACATGATAGACATGGTATTTGGGTATTTCAATTGGAAGAAACGGGTATTTCATTTCTGCCAACATGCATTATAGCTCTTTCTGCACTATTTAATTTGAAATGCTTTGGCCATCTGGACCTCTTGCCTTTCCAAAAGCAAGTAATATTCTTAAACTGTCAATACCAACTCAGAATATTCTGGTGATTTGATGAATTGTATTTCTGCATTGCAGTGCTTTGAAATCACTTTACACAGTTAAGGAAAATAAAAATATTACATATTTCAAAACACTAAATATTTCTTCATTAAGTTGATAACTGAACATGTATTTGCTGCTTAATATGAAGACAGCAGCATGTCTGCACATGCAAATTTAAATATTTAAGATATTTTTTATGAACATTTTTACATGAACACCTGCGGGATTTATATCTTGGAAATGACCAGACTGTGAAACCTGTTGAATCATTTGTTATAACCTTA
Source organism: Stegodyphus mimosarum (assembly GCA_000611955.2). Lineage (NCBI taxonomy): Eukaryota > Metazoa > Arthropoda > Arachnida > Araneae > Eresidae > Stegodyphus > Stegodyphus mimosarum. The sequence continues at coordinate 100,404 of KK114343.1, read as the reverse complement.
TAATTTAGAATTTCATTAATTTGTTACCTTTTATTGCAGATTCAGACTGCCATTACTACTAACCAAATGCATGAGTATATAATTAAATGATGAAACAATGACTGAGAATGAATTACAAATTTCATAAAGAATTAAGAGCAAACTAAACTTTCAACAAATCGAACGCAGCGGCATTAGCTCGTTTGTTTACATTAGCTTTGCATACGCCACGTGACTTCCACCGTCACCGGAATGTATCCCATTGTTACTCTAAGAAAATCCTAATTTCAACTCTTAGAGTTTTATGAATCCTAACATACGGTTTATATAGTCCTGAAGTTTGTCCACCCCTATTATATACCATTGTACACTGGAAAAAAAAGGGGGGACAGTTCTATATCTTCCATTCTACTGGCCGATTGATGAAAATCAAATTGCGTTTCTCATGTCTCGAAAGCTCATCTTAGGATATATATTTAGATTTATATATAGTAGCATTCTAACATAGGTATTTTGACACAAAATCTGAGTTTTTCTGGAATGATATGCCAATTTTCTTCCTTATTTCGAATCTATGACTCAAATTATGCCTAAATATTAAATTTTGTAAAATTTGATGTGAAATTGACGGAGAAATTCAAAAATTTATCTTGGCATAATTTTTTCAGTTTTCTCCAAGAATAATTTACTTGGTGAACTTCTTAATTTATAGCAACCTATTTTCCTATTCTTTTTTTTCCATGAGCGGAAGAAAAGTTATCGTTCATACTTTCAAATAATTTTAACAAAGTGCGTAAACCACATTTGTGTTATTATGGCTTTTAAGAAATATGTGAATTCATGCATATCTTAGGAAATTTTGAATAAAAAACTCTAATTTTTTGCAGGTATGTGTAGAAATACATCTACTTTAAAATGATGGTAAAAATATAAATTTAAAAAATAAATCATAAAAATGGGCGAATTTTATTTGGAATGAACCTTAATTTTGAAATGTGAAAGAAGGAAGCAGGTAAGTTTAATAAAAAAAAAAGAGATATTAATAAATATATATCAAATTCAATTAACATTGAGGAGCTAAAATTTTGAGAGATAATTTTTTAGAAACCTTTGCGATTTTTACAAAATTTGGTAGATTGGCATAATTTGAGTCATCGAATCGAAATATAAAAAAAAATTGGCATGTCATTTCAGAAAAAGTCCAATTTTGTGTCAGAGTACCTATATTAAAACAACGCTATGTCTAAATGTAATATATATCCTAAGTCGTGCTTTTGAGACATGAAAAACGCAATTTTGAATTTTGTCAATCGGCCCAGTAGAACGGGAGATAAAGAACTGCCCCCCCTTTTTTTTGTGCAGTGTACAATCTAGTATATCTATATTTTACTGCACAACAGCCATATCTTTATCAGTGTCAATTGTTATATATGAGCCCCCCAGTAGCCAAGTGGTAAAGTTGCTGAGCATTGGTAGTTCAGTCCAGAGTTTGAATCCCAGTGAATGAGCTATCTGCATGGGAGTTTTCATGGTTTTTTCCATGTTTAATGTGTATCCTTAGAAAGCCCTCCACAAAGGCATTCCTTCCTTTAGGCAGCTCTCGAGTGCTTTGCCATAATTAAGTAAACCAAACCAACTGTCATATGTATTCCAACAATCATGCATATACATGTATATTTTTAATAAAGACGGACATAGTGCTATACCAATTAATCATATGGTTGAGTGATATTGCCCGCATTCTCCTGTCACTCAATCATTTACTCACTCAGTCACTCCCCATGTACACAAGTGCCTCTTCGCTAAAAAGGTATGTCAGAGAATTGTATAAACTCAACATTGCACACTGGCTGCAGTCACAATTGGCCAAGAACATTTGAAACTTCAATGTACACTCCAACAAAATGAAAATAAAAGAGGCAAACTTCTCAGTTCCATTACAATTGATTTCAGCAAAAATGAATGTACTCAAGAAAAAATGTTAATGAGAAGAATGATTGCTGAATTTCAAAAGTGCAAGTCCACATATACTGAAACTCATTTGTGCATGCAAATACGTGGGTCGCCACATGAATACTTTTTGGCAACATGATGTGCTGCCAATCAATACTTTTTTTGTAGCTTTTTCAGTGGAAATACGTATAATCAGAAAGTATCCAAGAATAAGCAGAATTACGGTATTTATATATTAATTCGTGAAGAATATCACTTTAGCATAATAATTATAATGTAAATTTTAAAAAATCATTGAATTTTAAATTTTTGTTTAATTCTTAAAGATCAATGTAAGAAAATCTGGAACTTGCATATCATCCCATGGACCGTGAAACTGTCACCAAGCAGCGCTATTTAGTGCCAGTTATGAATAAGTGTGACATCACAACACACTCATAATGTCTGCACTATCATTTGATGTAATCACACCTAAGCAATGGTGGTACAATGTGGAAAACTGTAACAAGAGAATATCCATTCATAAAGGAAAGGGGTTCGAGGACTGTAGAATCACATTCATGAAAGTACTCCATACATATGCAAGTGATTAAGAGAATTAACATATGTTGAATGGGGAAAGAACAACAGTGAGCAGCAATATGAGCAACAAAACAATCATAGATTAGAAAAATTACTTGTAAGGAGTTTATAATGTTCTAAATAAAACTTGCTGTAAAATTTGAAGGCCTAACAAAATAGTTGAAATCGACAAAAGCCTTTTCATGGCAGATGAGGATGAAGTAAGTTGAATACTTCCTCAGTAGTACCTCTCAGTCCTATTTGGTGGATTGTGCAGAGAGGCAAGTAGATGTTTTATTGTAAGAGCTGCAGACAGAAGTGCAGCTCAGAATTTCGGTGAGGTCTCTGCCAACTTTCACGATCAAAGGGATAATATGCAAGTACCAAAAATCATTTAATTTGGTATAAAAATATCATTTCTTACTTGAATTTGCATTATTTTATTTTTTTATGATTATATTTTGTATTTGTGTTTTTAATCTGTAGGTGTAAAACATGTGGCGAATATATTTATAAAGGGAAAAAATTCAATGCTCGTAAAGAAACAGTACAAAATGAGGAATATCTAGGAATAAAAATATTCCGATTCTACATCAAATGTCCAAGATGCCTTGCTGAAATAACATTTAAGGTAACATTTCTCTATTACTTATTTGAAATGTATTAAATTTTTTTAAACTAAATTATAATTTAGATTACCTCATCTTCAATTAACCATCTTACGAAAATCCTGCTCTTCCACAAAGATGTCTTAACTGAAAAGTATCAGTCAGTAAATAATCATTTAAAAACCTGGATAGATGAAAGCAATAAATTGCTCGTATAAATCGAAAATTAATTCTAAACAGAAAATTTTTTTTAAAGACGAATTTTCCGTGAGTGAATTTCACTTGCACCCTGCACCATTGCTTTACTGCTTAGCTCAAAATAGGCTGGCAGAGTACAATGCAATGACCGAACCTGTTTACATTATGTCTATGCAACCTTACGCTCTTCTTACTAATTCTTTAATTTTCTATAAATGTTCTATAATAGCTCTCTCGAAGTCATAGTTCATGAGAGCTCCTTTTAAGAGAATTTGGTCCGTTTTTACATCAGAAAAGTCTATCAGTAAATTTATTTCATTTTACTTCTGTGGAGGCTAACTTTTTACCTCTAATTTATAATTTTTATTTTGTTTTTCGTAGTAATTGTTATACCTTTTGTGAATTAGAAATTTGATTGGAACTTTATATTAGTAAACATATTACCTTCTGTTATACACTGTTAATAATCACCATTTGTCCACCTCTGGCCATTATGCAAGCAGTTATTCGGCTTGGCATCAATCGATAGAGGTTGCAGATGTCCTCCTGAGGAATATCATGCCAAATTCTGTCCAACTGGTACGTTAGATCGTCAACATCCTGAGCTGGTTGGAGGGCCCTGTCCATAATGCTCCAAACGTGCTCAATAGGAAAGAGATCCAGCGACCGTGCTGGCCAAGGCAATGTTTGGCAAGCACTAAGACAAGCAGTAGAAACATGTGCAGTGTGGTGGCAGGCATTATCTTGCTGAAATGTAAGCCCATGGTGGCGTGACATAAAGGCCAACACAACGGGCCTTAGAACTTCATCGACGTACCACTGTGCTGTAAAGTTGCGACAGATGACAACCAAAAGGGTCCTACTATGAAATGAAATAGCACCCCAGACCATCACTCATGGTTGTCTGCCTCTCTGCCGGAAGATACTCAGGTTGGTATCATGCAGCTGTCCGGGGCGTCTCCAGACTCGCCTTCGCTGGTCATCGAGGCTCAGTTCAAAGCGGGATTCATCACTGAAGACTGTTCTACTCCAGTCAGTGACATTCCAGTGCGAATGAGCCTGACACCATTGCAAACGGGCTTGACGTTGTACAGAGGTCAATGGTAGTCAGCGCAAGGGGCGCCGTGACCTCAGCCCCCTTTCTGTGAGCTGTCTATGAATGGTCCTTGCGGTCACTGAAGCACTAGTTGCATGTGCAATTGATGATAATGATGCATCTGGGGCTGTGAGTGCCGCTCTTACGATTGCTCGGTCTTCACGTTATGTCATTTTCATAGGCCTACCGCTTTCTTCTTGACGGTGTGTGCGGCCATGGTTCACCCATTCCTGCCAATGTCGTCTAATAGTAGCATTGCTCCTGCTCAAATGTTGAGCTATTCGCCAATAAGACCAACCAGCTTCTTTGAGCCCAACTACACGACCTCTCTCAAATTCTGACGTCTGCGCATATCGTTCGCGCACCTGTATGCGAGGCATAGTTACTGTCTACCAGAGTACACGTAATGAAATTCGTGAATTCATGACCTGGAATCGTAGTTTCTCCTCTTAAATATCCTGCCAGTTATGCAGATCAGATGCGCTGTAGCGACAGCCATTCATTCATTGGCAGCCAAAATGTAAAATTTTGCATTTTCAGTTGAAACCTGTATGCATATCAATTTGTGTCCAATTTGCTTTATATCTTCTCAGTGCGTCGTTTTCTTGGTGAGTGTTTTTTTTTTTTTGTCTAAGAGTGTGTATATATATATATATATATATATACATACAGTATATACACTCACAATTGGTACAGCTGATTGCAATGAAAAGGAGGTGCACAACTACATGTTATAGAAATCCATGTACAAAATTTCAATGTTTTACAGCTACTTGTTCTCGAGTTATGTGAGATACATACATATGTACATACAGACATCAAGGAAAAAAATCTTTTCTGAATCCATTTTAATTCCATTTTACTATTCTGTTTTGCGAAAAACAGTCTTTTTTTTTCTTTCGTATGTACAGTTGTCACGCAAAGCATCGTTCAAGTGGTTTCGAGAGCAATTGAAATATTGTACCGAAAATTTTTCACATTTGCAATACTTCCTTTATGTCGTGCAAAAAAAGTAAAAAACTGTTTCTTTTCTCTAAATTGCACCCATCCTTGTTTCAAAAGGAAATTAAAAAAAAAAAAAATGTATTTCTACTTTTGATATCACTGAATTGAACAATACTTTCTAAATTTTTTTTTTTTTTTTTTTTTTTTTTAAATTTGGGAGATGGCTATGTATCTGGAAATGAGATTTTGCATTGGTTCACTCTAAACAGCATATCACTTTTCAGCTGTTGCCACAAAATAATATCACTGTGTATTATTTTTAAACAACGAAGAATCTGCATATATGTATGTATTTTCCTCGCATCATGAAAAAATGACAGTATTTAGAGCCATCACATTTTGAATAATGTAGTCCTCCACCTGAACATGTGCACGTGGATGCCTGAATTTTGAATTTGTTTATTATTTATTTCATATTACCCTTCAGATGGGAAAGTGGTTAGTAACTCTGGCTGCTGTACCAAAGAGCCTGGGTTTGAATCCCGAAGAAGGCATGATGTGATTTGTCCATTCCTTCATAGGAAGCAACAGTGGTCCACTTGTTATAATAAAGTGAACACTGTGTCCACCTTTAAAAGTGTCCATTGCCCATAAATGCCTAGAGCCTGCTATTTGGAAGGGGGGATTATTTCATATTTTGTAAAACTTTAATGAATTTTTGATTAAAAAATTAAACTGTTTGAATAAGCAGTGGTAACACAGTTGGAAATAAAACATTTTTATCTCCAGTGCGAGAGACTGTCTGTAAGAAATTGTAATGATATGCTGTTTTCAAATATTTTGTGATATTGCCGTTGAATTGAAGGGAATAATAGTGAAGAAGAATGTGAATAGATGCGATTTGAATAAGTTCAAAGAAGGGATATTTAGTAAATAAAATTGACACACAAAACACAAGATAACAAAAAAAAAAGTTTTGTAAGCCATCTTACTAAGAAAACTGAACACTGATGTGATGAACTGAAAAAAAATGGAAAAAATGTGTGCCAACATTTAACACTGCATTGGTAATTCTAAACATATACTGCTATAGCAAAAAATTATCTGAGTTTGCTGTTGATTTGTATATCAGGGTTCGTATGGTCCTTAAAAGTATGTAGGTTTTTTCAATTTTTGCTCCTTAAAAGTCCTTAATTTCAGCCAAAATAAGTAGAAGGTCCTTAATTTTTTAATCATCTGAAATTTCTCTCTGTTTTTACGATTACCATTTTGAGTGTGAATTATCATTTTGGAGGAATATTTTCGGCGATTCACTGACAAATATGGTTACCTTTTGAATGAGTTCATGGGTTATAATTTGTTCCTATTTCTAATATAAATGGCCGAATACTTAAGTTTTCTGAGTAAGTGAAACACGAGCATTTCGAAATTATTTCATTTTTTCTTTTGAAGAGCTCTTAAACAAATTTCGCTTTTGGAGCTGTGAATTCTTTTATTAAATGGTTCTAAATTTGGTGACTTATCAACATCTTGGCGATTTTAAGATCAGTTTCTATAGAAAATTTTTAATTCCGAGATCTTGGAATTTTTCAACGATTTTTTTTAAAACATTGTAATATTGGTAAATTTCATTAAAATAATAGTAATATATTGAAATTATATTTAACAAATAGCATTAAAATAAAACATTTGTATTTTTTGGTGTCATATTATAAAGTTCCATTCTGACCGTCACTTATACAATATTTTGAATCTGAAAAATAAACAAGGTATAATGCTATAAAACACAATTTACGAAATAGTACTTGGCGAAAACAAAATAGCTGTGTAGTTAATTAAAAATATCTTCTTTTTAATTTCATGGTAAGAGTTTTTCCCAGGTTATTGTCTCGGAATATGCATCAGTTTTCTCTATAAAATTAATTTTACACTTTTCTGAATTTTTTTTTTTTCCAAAATATTTCATGTTTTTTGCTGTTAAAGAATTTGCAGAGGTAATTTTTCTTTAGGATTTTAGACGTTGTAGCTTGGAAAGTTTAGAAGGATTTGAAGGTAAGATTAATATTCCAGAAAAATGTGACAAAATGAACAATGCCTCCATGGTATTAACATGTAACGAGTGTATTTTACAGAAAGTTTGCGATGAATTTCTTACTTTTTGGAGAACGTCTGGAAGAACAATTAAAACATAATATTTCAATGTGTTACTTCTGATGCTAGAATCTTTTTCTTAACATGCTTATCTTCCCTTTATTTTCTCTACTTTTCGCTAGACACAAGCATGGAAAATATCAAAAATGCTTCTAATCTTATTACACGGTCAAGCATTATAGAAAGGAACTTTTTCATTAATAAAGAAATTGAAAACTGGCAATTTAAAAGATTCATCTAGTATGTCTTAATGCATCATACACAGGGCTGGCACTAGGCATTATCCCACCTGAAGCAATTTCCTGTGGATCGTAAAGTCTGCTGCCTAGTGCCTTTCTAAATTCTGCTTTTAGTGCCTGCTCAAAATTCTGAAATTAAGTTTTGTCATTTCTAGATTTTTTTGCTTGATGTGTCACTAAATTTTAAGTTCTGCCACACCATCTCTGTAACCGGCCGTATGATATATATTTCATATCTCTTTTAAATGTCCATATGAATAAAGAAATAAAATTAGAATCTTTTTCTATACATTCTAAATGCATCTAGTATTTTTACAATAATAGAAATCTTTAAATCAAAGAATTCTAAAATGAAAAGGAAACTTGTTAAAGAAAGAAACTGAATACATAAAAAGAAAAAATTATTTTTCAAAGATATGTAGAGCTATTATTATGTAAATTACCCAATTGTTTATAATTTTAGCCTTTACTATAATTTCTCATTTCTATTTCCTGACCAGAATGCAAATCACTTAGTTTTTAAACTGAGGTTTTTGGAGTGTAAGACAGAGCGTGTTTCTAACCTCCGCTTGCTCGCTGCATTAATTCCTGCTAGCTCTGATCATTTGTAATTCTTCGTTTTTGCATTATTGCTGTCAACATTTGAATTTGTTATGACGATAGAGTTACTGAGCTAGCTTAAAATAAAATTAAATTATATAGTCCACATTTTTAGTTTGAATTTGACTCTTCTTTTTTAATTATATCGCCATGAGCTGTAACTGATTTTGTTAGCATAAGAACATGCGTTTATGTTCTAACTTCTTTTTAAATAAAAGGCTTATTTAAACCTTTGTCTGACTTTGTAGCTACTTTCAGACATAGCAATAATTTACTTCATGTCTGTGTGGGGATTTTGGAGTATTTAACTTTTACCAGATCAGATAAACCCTCGTAAGTATATTGTGGAGAGGTGACAAGTTAGAAGAAAAAGTGCGCAGAAACTGCCGAGAACATTGGTTTGTGTATTAAGATAAATTTCTAATTGTTAGAAAAGATCCTTAAAGAGAAGGAAATCAATATAAATTAGATAAATAAAATGTCTGGGAAGGCTTCAAATTAAAAAGACGCATAATTATTTTGTCGAGTGTTGTTGCATTTATGTAACATGTTACAAAACATTTATGTTTTGTAGCAACAACACTCAAAGAATAGAATAGAACCTACAAAACATAAATGTTTTATTGGTTTTAATGTGTAATTATCCTAATATTGTTCAAGAATCAATGTCACCAAGTACATGTATTTGAAACTGTGAAATTTTATTAGATTATGATTTTAATAGAACTTTTTTTAACAAATATTTTAAAAATATAAATAGAATTTTATAGTGACCATGGAAATCCATAATGACTAAGGTTATCTAATTAGCTAATTTAATTAAATTATTCGTAACTAATTGCTTACCGTTAAAAATTATCTCTGCATATTAAAGGGAGTTACTGCCTTTCATTTATCCTTACCGTGGTCACAAGATAAAACACAAAAATGTAAAATTCATGTAAAACTTATTCTTCTCAGCTAGTGAGACTTGAAATAATACAAAACAACTTATCACCTTGGTGCTTTAGTGCTTATTGGAACCTTAAAGTATATTAACTAGGTTACAACCCCTGGAACTCTACAAGAAGCTACAGCACTAACTGCGTCACACAGAGCCTAACTAATTTTCAAAACTTGCCAACCATGCCTGGATGAAGCCTTTCAGGTTTGTTCTGATCTAGGAAAGCAGCAGCTGTGACAACAGCCAGTCTTTTGTTATGAGCCATGCTGATTATGATTTTACTTCTCATTTTAACCTTTGTCGTTTGACATAAAATTTATCTGCTATCTAAACCTCTAGACTGAGCAAGTATTGTATGGCAAAATGAGACGTTAAAAAAATCATAAAACTAACTGTTAGTAAAACATAAATAAAATGTCACTTATCTTCTTTCAGATATGTCCACCTATTATAGGGGTAAAATATTTAACGCTACTTGATAAATTTCATAAAGTTTATTTTATTTTCAAATATATTAATAATTATGTTTAATAATAATGCATCATACTTACAGATCTATTTTATTTTTAAGATTTTACAAAAGTGAAGTTCAAGCATAGATAGTGTTATTAATTGAATTTATTTAGTTCCCATTTCCGTATAGGTCCTTAATTGTTTTCACTGATGGTCCTTAAAAGCCCGTAATTTGCATGTGCCGAAATGTATGCGAACCCTGTATATGGTGTAAGTGCAAAGAAAACAATACTTAATAATAATAATAAAAAAAGGAAGCAAGATGCAAGCTCAACAAGAGTATAACTTTAAAA
>KK114343.1:74798-85540 GCA_000611955.2 Stegodyphus mimosarum | reverse complement strand
AGTAAGATTATTAATTTCAAAACTAAATAATTTTCTCAAGCAAGTTCAATTATTTGTCAAACTGCATTAAAACATTAGGAACACTTAAAGGAAGGACCTCATTATCTAGGTCTTAAAATTTTTATATTTTAATTATTAAATGTTGTATATATTAAAAAAATTGTAAAGATATTTATTTCTTAGCAAAAAATTCTTTTGTTGAAAAGAGTGCAGAATTTAAAACAGAACTTTACAAGTGCTTATCTTTATGTAATGCAATCAAAGATTTCTCAGCTAAGTCAAACATTTAAAACTGACCTTTTAAAAAAAAGAAAGAAAGAAAATGTAGAGCATAGAAGTTAAGATGTTGCTGATAAAACTCAGAATATGAGAATATTTCAGCAAGGGAAGGAAGCCTCAATTAATGGCAGTTAGTAGTGATAAGAGAACATTTTGCGATATTAATATCCAATATTTTTAATCATTTATTGCTTTAAATACACATGTTTAAATAAACATTTTTTTAATTACAAAATAGAAATAATTGTATTATTTAACTTTTAGAATTTAACCCTGTTTTATACCTTAGTTCTTTGTTCATGCATCATGAATTTATATAACACAGGCTTTTTTTAAGTACCTAATTGCCATGTTATGTAAAGAATACTTACATATTGAATTTTAGTGCTTAAATTATAAATACAGGAATAAATTAACTGTAACTATGGAATATTAAAACTGTCAGTGCCGTCAGCTTCTTGGCCCATAATTCTTTCTAATTTGCATAAAATGGTACTCTAGTTGAAAATTTAGAGACAGTTTTTTTCTTGACATATTATCTCTACTTCGTAGCGTAGTTTCTTGAGGTGTTGAATGTATGTAATAAAATCAAAACAATTCATGGCAGAGGGCAACAAAATACAGAAAAGAATTTAGAAAGCAAGTGTTGTGTTAAGTCTACGAGCAGCGTGACCACTTTTATTCATTTATAAGATATATTTCTATCTTGTTATTAAAATATTTTGTCTACATATTTCTATTAACAATCTAGATATCATCCTGGTGAACGGAGAGTTACGAGAACAAAGAGTAAAGTAAATAATTACATAAATATTGTTTGTAAATGCATTATACGTATAGTTTTTCATGATTGGATTAGAAGGTTATGTAGCTCATACTGCTAAGAAAACGTACAGTATGGAATATATACATGTATCTAAAGCAGTTGGAGAAATAAGGTTCAGGTAAGTTTCAAATAAGAAAGAATTAACATATTCAGTGTCAATGTGGATATCTGCTTCTTCAGAAGCTGAGAAATGTGGAAACATTTACTTCACCACCCACTGGTGCATGATTGGCTATTAGATGATTAGCCAGAGTGTAGAGCACTTCGCACCGTAGTGTGATTGGCAGTGAATATGTTGAGGAATAAATTTAAAATGGCAATTTTATTTCTTGAATATAAGGCAAAATATTGCTTCATTGCTACTTATTCATAAAAATTTTGGTATTAGTACCATTGAGTAAAGAATTTCAAGTTTACTTATTGCTTTCTTTTAAATTTGTACATCACTAGTATTATGTTAAGTACTACGTAATAACCATTAGTTTAGGAATGGTGTTGTTGAAAAGGATTATTTATGTGTATGTTACTATTTTAATACAGGAAGCGGAAATTATCAAATTAAAAGAAAGAATTTAAAAACTATGACAGATTTTGTCTTTTCTACTTTTATTTAAGTATTTTTAATCTAAGAAAAAATTTAATCTCTAATTATCATTATTTTTTAGTCTCCATGGAAAAAGAGTTATCTTAAAATATTGCCAAATTTTAGTGTACTTTTCCTTGAGCCTTTTCATGTGAGAGAAATATTTTAAATAAATTATGATAGTTGTTAAAAAAGTCTCATATAGCTTATTTATATTGGAGAGAATACTAAAAATATATTTGTTGATCTTAAAAAAAAGGAGTTGATTATTCCAAAGAAAAGATCATGTTCACATTTTGGTTATTTTTGCGTTCCACTAGTGCTGTAGTCCCAAAATCTTATTAATGAAGTTGGGAATATGTTTAGTTATTTTTCAAGCTAGGTTTTAAATAAGGAAGCATTGCTTACAAATGTAGCCATTATAGAAAATCAAAAAATATGTAGGAAATAAATGTTTGATCAATAATGCTTTGATATTGTGTGGATCTGGGGGAATGTGTATAATAAAAAAAAATATCAGAATCGTAATTTATAACTTTGTTACACTATTATCAGCTTTTATTTGTTTGTAAAAAAATTAATTTAAAAAGAGAATAATTAAATTCATATATTATATATTTTTAACAATAAGTTGAACATAATTTCATCTCTTGGTTAGCAGAAATAAATATTTGTGAAATTTATAATTAAAATTACTTTCCATTTTTAAGTATGGTTAATGTTGTCTTTAAATACTGTAATTTAAAAGCTTAAGCAATACAAAAGTTATCATAAGTTCTTAAAAAAATATTGAAAATTATGAGTCATAAAAAACTATGTAACACATATGCAGGTGCATAATTTATCCCTTTTTTAGACTCATCGAGAGAACTTATCAGTGTTGTGTAAAATTCTTTAGTGTGGTTTTTTAAAGTATAGATCTTAATTATGTACTTAAAAAAAATGTTATTTAGCTTTTAGAGAATAGGACAAAGGCATCAAAACAGGAAATGGAATTGATGGAAACACTTGAAGAACTGAAGGATCTTAATCAAAGACATGCCAAAGTGGATTTGGAGCGATTGTTAGAAGAAAAACAGCAGATATTGGTAAATGAAATAAAACAGCAAGAAGAAGAAGATGAGGCTCTCATTAGGTAATGAAGATAGAATGGAGTATTAGAGGAAATTTATTATATTTTTTAAATCTTCTATGAATCAGGGCCGGTATATGCACACAAGAATTTTTTTAATTATTTGTTGGTGAATTCTTACTAAAGGAATGTAACTGACATGTTTGCATCAGTTATAAATTAAAAAAATCTTTAAGTCTCTTGCTGAATACATTTATTTCAAATATTATCTCTATGTGCATAAAATGCTGATTTCTCAAAAACTGTTGAATAAAATTGGATGAATTTATTTGAGGTAATAATTAATGCATAAACTAAAAAGTTAAAGAAAAAATAAATGACTTGAATTATATTATAAATTAAACAAATTTTGAAATAATAATATGATATTGAAATTTTTGAAAACGGGAATATCTCAGCTATAAATACAGATTTTTCGCATTAATGTCATAAATTATCTCCCCTAATTCATGCATTTGTATCACAATGTGATTTCTTATTTATCATAATGCAGTTTCATATGGCGGTTATGAGATTTTTGGCGATTACTACTACTACTACTGCCACTTCTTTAACACTGTAATCTCTAAGACATTGAGTTCTGCAAGAGAAAGCTTTCAGTAATTCTGCCAAGATGTTCTTTTGTATTAAACTGATTTGAATTCACCAATTCATTTGTTCAGTACCCTTGGCTGCAAGAAATTTGCCTGTCCTAGGCATGAATGAAATGAAATGAAAATGAAAATGAATCCATGAAAATGAAGTCAGGATCATGTGCATATCTAAAAAGGCTTCTGTAGTGTTGTTTAAGACTTTAATATTTCTAAGCAGTTTAGTTATAAGTCCTGTGTTGAATGCATATAAAGAAATATGTCAACTGATCATTGTTCCTCTTCATGCCATTATGTCTGTAGTACATTCCCATAAGTTGTTTTTCCTCGTGTTGGTGGAAATATTTTGTGTTCCTGTTTCCTTTATATGTAACACATATGAAATCATTTTTTAAACTGAGCCTTGGCACATCACTGAAGAAAAGATAGACCTATTATTGCAGTCTTCGACTCTTCGCCGAGGCAGGACCCCTGTTTTTGTAAGTTTATAAAATTCAAACTATTGGCTTTCAGGCATTAAAGTCTTTTTGTATTAAGTTTTCTATATGTAGTTTGCTTGTTACCGAAGCTTATGATGCCTGTGAGCTCTAATTCATGCACTACAATAGTACAAATAATTGCAGTAGCTTACCTTTTTGTAATGTACATATACTCTTAATATAATAGACATAAACTGGTTTTAAAGAGTTTTCCTTCTGACACCCTGCTCTGGTTTCCTAACAACAGTTTCAGTTGTTTCCAGAAGACAGAGATACATATTAAAACATTCATTCACCTTGCCTCTTGCATAATTAATTGTTATATTTCTAATCTGCTGACAGCTCTGTATCTGAAAGATCTTTTAAATTATATTTTTTGCCATAAAAAACTGTTTTGATTCAGTGATTGTAGCTATCAAACCCTGAATTGTAAAAACTCATGGAAAAATGATGGTTTGTGCAAAATGTTTGCAATGGTTATAGCTATCAAATCCTGAATTGTTAAAACTCATGGGGAAATATGGTTTGTGCAAAATGTTTGCCTTAACTTTGAGTAATATTACCATGCTATTATTTACATTTTAAAAACTTACTGGTCTATTTCTATTGGATAATGATAAAATATTTTTTCTTTGCTTATTTCATGTAAAGATAAATAAAAAAAAAAGTCAAATTCATTGGCCATTACACAAAATGTCACTTTTTTATGTATGGAATAATTATTATGAATATTTAAATTTAATTTAAGCATCCTCCCTAAATATATATATATTTATATGTGATGATAGTTCAAAAGGACATGAAATTTTAAGAATATTTGTTTGCATTGTTTGCTTGTTAATCTTAGATCAATTTGGAAAATACAACAGTTGATTCCTCAGATTCATTCTTACGATAAAGTAGCATCTCTACTTCAGGCTCAGATTATTGTTTTTAAATTCAATTTGGATCAGCATATTTAAAAAAGCTTAAGAATGTTAGTTAGAATTTCATCATTTTAGCAAAGGGGATAATTCTAATGATATTCAATATAATTATTATATTTACATTAATTATTAGTTTTAGGAATATATCATAGTTTAAAGAGTTTAAATTTAAGTTGTTTGGTCATTCGAAATTGCCTATCCTTATATATGGCTATTAAATCGATGTTATTTATCTTTGCAACCTAGACATGTTCACATAAAGCCTCCATGTCTCCTAACTTCCCAGACTTTCACCTAACAGGAAATTCAGTTTCCATCCTGTACATGGTTTGAAAATTATTTTCTGAGAAGTTTCCTTTTTTCAGATGTAAAGGGTTTTCATCATTAACTATTAGGACTACTATACAATCTAAATATTAGAGGTGCCTATATGTTCTATCTAATACTGTTGAAAACAATGTTACATGTACTCACTCGTGTATTCTTAAATACTGTTATCAAAGTATACTCAATTCCAGTAGCATGCTGGTTTCATTGGGACATTCCTTATAAATTAAAGCAGTTAGTTATGAAAAAACTGGTTACATTTCAGAACTTAAACTAAAAAGAAATAAGATGAATAAGATGTGAAAAAACTGTGTGAGTGTTGAAATTTCTTTTTAAATTTAAAATTAAAAGAACTTTAATGAAATATTGCAAATGTGCATGTATATATTTGATAATTGTTATCTTTCATATAAGTATACTGAATTTGTAACCTTTTTGCTATGTATAGTACTTTGCATTGCATATTCATATTTTATTTTATTAGATCCTGTTTTGGAAAATCTGGAGGGCAAATCATAAAAAGGATAGTTGAAGAAAATGGAACTACTTCATATATGGTAAGTTACTTTTCAGTGTATAAGAAATCAGATTTGTAGTAATTATTAATGTTGATAAAATAATATATAATATTTCTAATAATGATTGGGAAAATGATAAATACCTGGATGTTATGCAATTTATCCAATTCACTTTTGGTTCCAGTTTTTAACATATAATTTGTAAAAAAGCCAGTATTTAGAACTGAAATTATAAGTAGACTAGCTAAATTGTATGAGTTGTAATGATTACGTGACATGTCAAAAGTGGTCTCCATTGGTATGCACACACACTTACAAGGTTATTAGTGATTGCTAGATAGTAAAAAAAAAAAGGATTTCATTGTGGTTGCTCTATTCAAGTGTTCTGATATTGCACGGTTTGTTATCGTGTACTTTATCTTTCAGCAGGCTCAATACTGGAAGAAATTGGGGTGGCAAATCAAATAATTTAGACCAAAGTTCTTTTGAAATAGTGTGATGAAGAAATCAACTATGCTTCACCTGTAAGGCATGCTTTTGCTATGATATTTAGGTTTTAGCAAGGAAGCTCTAAAATTGCAAGTAATCCTTGATTCTCTTTGTTTCATTATTTCCTTGGCTATTTTTCAGTGATCTTTGCCATGCACATTCATCAACATACCCATTGTTTTAATTTTCTTCAGAAAATGTTTTCTTTTTTTCTCTCCTCCTTCCCCACTTTTTTTTTTCTTTTTGGCCAGCGTCCAAATTTTCCTAGTAATTGGTTTTAGCATGCTTTAATAAGCTCAAGTTTTCCTTTAGATAAAGACCAGAAAAAAAGTGTTGTTCTATTGTGCGCATGCTGTAGAATACAAAAATGTGACTAAGTTTGCATGGCTATTTAATCCTTTGGTGGTTGTGAGATTAAGTAATTCTTTCTTCCCAAAGATATGTGATATCTCTCAGTTAAAAATTTGGAATAAGAGCTGTGTTCATTCGCATCCACTGTTATGCGTAACTGAGCTTATTGATTATTATCAAAGGTTAAAACCCAATTAACCACCATATGTCTACACACAAATAACATATATTATGTACTACACCACCACTCATGCCCACTGTATAGCCATAATACTCTTGCTGCTTACTTGCTTTTTTACACACTCCTGTCTGTATGTTTTTTTTATTTTTTGGCTGTACTCATTTCCATTATGAAACTTGAAAACTGTGCGGCTAATAGCTAGTGGGGAACACCGCATTTTTAAACTTTATTTGGATATTTATTTATACCTATGTCTAAAAATCTATTTATACATCTCTCTATCTCTTTATACACAAATCAAGGAATTTGATAGTGTTATGTAAAGAATCAGTTTCTGTTAAAATACTGTACAAAAAATAATTTTGGTGATTGTAATGAAAAAAATTTGCAGCCAATCTGATTATCATTTTTTATTAACATGATTTTTTGTCATGGTTTATTGCTTTGATGACACCATAGAAAATCTAAAATGCATTGTGAAATTTGGCTCAATGCTTGTACTAAATAATAAATGCTGAATTCATGATTTTATGCATTGTTCACATTAAAAGTTCTCAGATTTATGCTTAACTTTCTAAAGCCGGCGGTACAACTGTTGCACCCCGAAATTTAGTTGCTTTTAAGCCGGCTATGGTACAAGTGTCGTACCAACATTTCTGTCCCCCTTTTAGAGTAATCACCTGTCTTCGAACTCTGGGTGGTCCCATTTCCGATGTTCAGAGCAGCCTGTGACTATGCATTGTTTCGCATTTCTTATCTGGTTCGTTACATTTTGGCGAAGACCGTACGTTTCGTCTCTTGCCAATGTACTTGAAAATAAAACAGGCGCTATGTTTTTCTCGTGATTTTCAGTGTAACTTTTTTCTTGCACTATTATTCATCTCTTGAATGACACCCTGTTCCAAAGGTTACAGTCAGGACGAAATTAATAAGTTTCTAAGAGATTTAGAAGAGGAAACTTTTGATGATACAGATTTGGACTGTTCAGATGCAGAAGAAATATGTTTTAATCAATCTTTTAATGAAGATAAAGTTACCGATGACTTCAAAAGCAACCCTAATAATTTATTTGAATGGAGACAGCCAAATGAGCATGACAAAGCTAACATATTGACCTTTCCTGGCAATTCTGGTATAAAGACTGAATTTTTGGAAATTCATCTTGCTGTTGATTTTTTTTTTAAATTATACTTTTTAGGGCCTGTTTTACACAAAGCTTAAATCTAATAAGATGTTATTTAAGCCTTTCTTATTGTCGAGGTCATAAAACTGTTCAGCAGTGTTGACTTCGCTCGAACTTCTACATGCAACTTTCTCTCATTTATCCTTTTGTGATTTAGATTCATTGTTAAGTAAATAAAACCAGTTTTTCTTCAGAAACTCTTTTAGGATGATATCTTCGAGAAAGTATTTAGGTTCATGTAACTCCTTAATTAAATCATAACATTAGTTACGTTGCAGAAAATTTCGGCCAGGTTTAATTTGCTGAAACCCTTACGTTCTTAGAGAGATAACGAAAATTCAGATTAGCTGATAAATAATAATAATAATAAAAAAAATAAAAGGAATGTTATTTTCTCTGTAATAGGTATATTCTATTTCCATTCAAGGTATATTTGATTTCATTATAAAATCTATAAAAATTAGAATTGGATTGTGGTAAAGCACGTGAACATTATCTGTTTAAGGGGGGGATGCTTTAGTGAAAATCTTTTTAAGAAGATATTGCCTGTATTTATGTTACTGATGGAAAAATCCATGTGTAACCAGCCTGTTCTCTGGGATTTGATTGGCCTGATTTGGTTCGTTCATTGGATTACACCGAAGAACTCGACAGCTATCTGTATAAGGGGAGGAATGCCTTTGTCAAGGACTTGCTCAGTAAAGCTGGCTTATACCGAAGTTACAACAAAAACCGTAAAAACAGTTCATGAAGTCAACCTGTATGCTGTGATTCGAACCCGAGAAAATTACCAGTGTTTAACCACTTTAGCACTCGCCACTGGTGGACCCGTAAAAAATAGATTAAAAAAATTATTGAAATAACCGATTTAATTTGCTAACCTGCATTTATCACTCGGTAGTACATAAATTAGATATTTAAGGTGATTGTTTGTGAATAAACTATATTGTAGTTTTCTCTAATGTTTCAGATTACGGTTTGACATGGAATTTTCAATGTTTCACATTACGATTTTACATGGAATTACAGTACTTTGCAGTTATTTTTTATGAATTTATTTTACTTCATTCATGATCCTGATTCTTTATTCTGTCAAAGAGAAGATTTCGCACTTCAGCACAAAGACACATAAGAGGATACTTTATGAAAAATGTGTCATAAATAATTTTCTTAATTTTGCTTTGAAAACATTCCTGGGTAATCGTTTTGATCACTGAAAGTAAAAAAAAAAAAAAAAGTATTTCATACACTGTAAATGTCAACATCTTGTATGCCCTTATCCTTTTGAAAGTGTGAAAGACTAATCTTTTTAAAAAAATTAGAAAATTTCTTTATCCATTTCATTTAAAATCGAGGAAAAATCAAACTTAATATATATATATAATGATGGTTTTGAACGAAATCCGCCTATGAAAGGAAATTCACTTAGAATTATTTATAAGCATTTAAAACTGTTATGAAAAACATTGTTGATAAATTTATATTTTCCAAAATTTTTAAATCATAGATTAAAATTCTCCTCAGCAAATATTAAAAAGAAGCCTAAAAGTGCTGTCTCTCTCTCTAAGGACCGCATGAAAATGCAAAGATTTGAGAAATTATCTCAACAGACTTTACACTGCAGATATAAACTGGATTGCATATATGGGTATAGGGAACATTTTTTCTCTGCTAACGTAAATAAAATCTAATTTTATAAGGATATACCTTCTTTGCCCAATAGTCCAAAGTAATATTTGTTAAAGTTAAATAATCAAACACAACTAATATATCTCTGATTTTCTTTTTTATATTACAATAAGAAAATTATGAAAAAACAGACTTGAAGCTTATCATTGCTATAAGTTCATCTAAAAATCTAATAGTAATGAATCATATTCTAATCATCTAGTAGTAATGAACATTATTAATGAACTTAGTAGTATTATTTCATTAAATTATTCATTATTATTATTCTATTAATGAAAATAGATTATCAAGTATTGCAATCCAACCTGCAGGCATATAAAACTAGTTCATATATGTTATAACTTGTCAAGTTCTGTTCTCATTTCCTAATTTCTAGTAAAAAGAAAGACATAAAATTCACAAATTATTAATAAGATTGATCAGAAATAGTAAATATTATATAAACATAGTATAGATTTTGCTCTTAATAAATAAATACAGTTTAGTTTAAATTAAATCAAAATAAACCTTGACAAAGTTGTAAATATAATAACCTATCCTAGACTATTGTCCAGCATCTGACAAACATGTAAATTTTGCTGCATCTATGGAGGGGACGAATGACCACTCTAGCGACTTTTCTCATTAGGGAACGGTAAAGGAAGAGGGGAAAATGTTTTGGATCGTGCCATCCTAAATGCCATATTATAAAAATTTAAGTCAGGTTTTAGAAGGTTAAAGTTGATAAAAAGTGACTTTTTAGAAAGAATTTGTGGTACTTTGATTATCTGCCCAATCATTTTGCAAAGTCACCAGTCTTTGGTGACTAATGTTCCACCAATCTAACATATGAAAAGCAGTAACCAGTTTAAAAAATGGGAATGCCCTAAAAATTACATAAAGCAGCAATGAATTAATAAAATTAAAAATGCAAGAAATGTTTATAATGAAACACTAAAAATTACATTAAAAAATCTGTAACAAAATACTGGAAATTACATAAAACAGCAACAAATTATAAAAAGTTCTTCAATTAAGAATACAATTAAACATCCATAATAAAATACTTAACCCTTTTTTTCCCCATTTTTCTGAATATGGGTACTGTAGTCTGTTTCAACTTGAAGAACATTAGGAAATTTTAGAATTCTCAGTATCACAGAGCAATTTGGTACTGCTCTCCATGTACACATTGACCTGTTTTAACTTC
>KK114343.1:45576-74396 GCA_000611955.2 Stegodyphus mimosarum | reverse complement strand
AAAGAAACATAAGGACTAAATTGAAAAGTGATACGCTGTTTTTTGTGAAACAACGCAAAACGCCCAAACGAAAGTAATAGTCCTTCGGGACTAAATCCCTTTGGACTAAAAAAATTCCTTAGATTAATTTCTTTGGATGCATGTTCCTACTTTCTCTACAACTAGGCAAAATGCTTTTTGGGGGGGGGGAGGAGGAGACATTGGAGAGGCTGTGGAATTTGTTAATTGAAATTATGGATAGACAATCTGAATTTGAATGTAATGACTTCATAACTTTGCACAGGATTGCTTTATTGTTTGAAAGAATGCCAACATCATTGTTAAAATAAATGTGACTTTTTCCAGAAAAAAAATTGGAAATTCTGTGTAGACTTTTTTTGTCAGTTAAATCCCATTTTAAATAGTGCAATTATGTTCCTTATGTGAAATTCCAGAGTTTATCTTTTACAATATTCATCTGTTAATTACTAGTTCCATGGCCATATTTAGATATTTCATATTTCTCATTCATCAGTTGGATAGATTGCTGGTTCAATGTAGAAACCCAACTAGTAGAAGTCTAAGTATGCCTTTTAACATGAAGCTCTGAGGCATCCATTTTGGCATATTAAACATTTTATTGATTATATTTTTTTCTATGTGAGAATCCCAGAAAGAGTAATATTTTCTGCTTATTCACATAAAAATAGTACTTTATGCTAAAACTGCTTTCATAAATTTTCTGTTTTACTTTGAGAAACTTTGTAACTGGAAATATAGTAGAATTTCTATTAATTGAACTTGCTGTCAACCAAGCCAACAATCAAATTTAAAGAAATCCTTAGGAAAATGTCATAATAATGGAATGAGTATGGCAAAAATATGTAATGGTAATTCTTTTATCTTTGATTGAGATCTTGTGCCCTTTGTTATCATTGGTGGGTCCTTTAATATCTTACTACTGTGCATGGTTGGAAAAATTGCCTTTTAAATGTGTTTAAAATAAAAGCAACACTAACGGACTATGAATTCAAGGGTATAATTCAAATACTTTTTGAAGATGGATAAATGCAGAAAATAGTGAACAATTTTTAGTGATAAAAAATCTTTGCTATGTAGATCTGGAAAATAATAAAAATGTCAGTGATGAAAGTGATGCTGAGCCTGACAATTAAACAGAAAATGTGAAAAATTGCCATGCATGGTTTGGTTTGGTTGGTTTATGGCATAGCATAGGAGAGCTAATCTACCTTAGTGTGGAATGCCTTTGTGGTCTTTTTAAGGAAAACTGGCCTGTAGTTATGTTACATGGATTAACTATGTTACACATGGTCCTGAACATGAAAATTATCATGCAGCCAACCCATTTGTTGTGATTTGAACTCATGTTGAGCTACCAGTGTTCAGCCATTTTATTGCTCAACTTGTGAGGAGCAGTGGAACTTAGAAATCTTTAATATTTACAGCAACATTCTGATGCTTTTCTGATTGGTATGCTACTCACAAACTGACATGATCATGTTCCTTCTGACAGAGTAACAGGACCAACATGAAAAAGGGTTAACAAACTTTTCAAAAATCATATTTCTAATGTAACACTAAAAATGCATGTAACAAATCTGATAAAATTTTCATCAAGTGTTTACAGTTTTTCTATATGTAGTGTCCTAATAAGTATTTCTGTCATTTAAAAAAAAAAAAAAAAACCTTTTTGGGTTATTTGTTAAACTGAATGAACAACATTTTATCTTATAACAAAAGAGCTTGTTAAAATGTAAATAGTGCTAGTGCTACTATTTTAAGAATTTCTAATAAACAGCTTCAGAAAAATCAAATTTAGCCCCTGCTAATTGAGTTTTTGATTATCTAAAGTGGTTACTGTTCTAATTATTTGGGTAATCAAGGTTCTACTATATGTATATATAGTAGAATCTTGTGTGTATATATATATATACATGTATGTACTGTTTACTGTATATATATATATATATATCTAAATCTATATATATAAAGAAGAAAGGATCTAGAACCATACTACAGATTTCGCCGTCCATTAGTTAATTGATGATTGGGCATTGTCATCAGAAGGAAAAACTTCTGTTATATCATCTTTATTTATTACCACTTCTCAAGATTTCTTTACAAAATTCATTAATTGGAAAATCTTACTCTTGGTTTGAGGTATCCAAAAACCTTCAGATTTGCGGCTATCATCTTCATCATCCTCACCACGTAATATGGTAGCTGGCCATAAATTATGCCAAGCATTTTTTAAAGAATCTGGAGACACTCTCCAATGAACTTTCGATGCCCCACACTGCAGATTTTATGCTAAAATATTTCAGAAACTTAACACAGGTTTTAAAAATCTTATTTTATATTTGCATTTTAGCGTGCACACTATTCCGATATCCATAGAGGAAAGAACATTATCTTTCACTAAACCTTTAAGTGAAGAAGGAGCTGAACAGTTGTCTACGATCAGGACAATTTTTGCATCATCAGGTAAACCAACTGAATTCAAATGTTGGCGAGCCTCAGGTGGGAATTGATTTCCAAACCAATCATTCATTAACGCTTGCATCATCCATGCTCGACCTTTACTCCTTTAAATGCGCGAAGCCGTGTACTTTTTTATTACAAAACGACACTTGCACATTCTTGCAGCTTTTGCGCATGCTAAAATTGTTAGTCTCACTTTGGAATCTTTGACACCAGTTGGAGCCTTTTATGTAGAGGTTGAGAAGGTATTTTACGGTACATATTGCCAGAAAAGACCATTTTCATCTGCATTGTAAATTTGTTCTGTCAATAACTTTTCACTAGTAATGAGTTCAATGAATTCATCAGCAAATAGTTCAACAGCTTCAGTAATAGGTGAAGCATTTTCACTTGAAATTTTTAACTGCCTTATACCATGGTGATTTTTAAATTTGGTTAACCGACCTGTCAAGTATGTGCATCCAATTTTAAAGTTCATTTCTTCATGAAATATTTTGGCTTGAGCCATTAGCAGTGGACCTTTCAATGGCATGCCCTCGCTGCGATACTGTCTGACCCATGTAATCATCATTTTGTCATAATCGTCACTTTTAGCATAACGAATAATTTTTCTGTTAATCATTGCGAGTGGTGTGTGGGAACGTTTAAAAAATTCAAAAAGTTCTGTTTTCTTATGTCATTTACTGTTGACTTTCCAGTGCCATACTCCTCGCATAATTTTGACATGGATACACCTTTATCCATATTTTGCAGCAATTCCACTTTTTATTTAATGCACATCAAAACATGCTCTCGCTTTGCAGGTCCTCTTGCAGCTCAGAAATAGAAACTTCTTGACATAATCAAAAGGTTCAAACTTTAATTTTCATAAAATTGCTGCAATATTAAAAAAAAAAAAGCTGGATCAAATCAGAAAGTTAAGAAACAGTGCAATCTGCTATATCAATTGCAGTTCCTTGGAATCAGTAATGTATAATTTTAGCCTAACTTAATAGTGTTCGCTGTACGTTACTGGCTTTGTATCATGAGATTGGTGACAAAAGACTAGTGGTTTTGTCTTGCTTCTAAAGCACACTGAGACAGTTAGGCCTGAATTGTATTAGTTTAGTTATTTATTACACTTAGATCTATTTCTTGCACATGCTTATCTGAGTCTTGAATAAATAAATTCCCACATAGGCTTATTGAGAGCTGGTGCTAGGTATTGTTACGTATGTATGGGCTCGTAATGGATAGAATGCACAAGTCGTTAAAAAGTTAATAAAATTTATTCTTTTCACAAGGAATAACAAAATGCTGATATATTTCCTCAGAGATATTCATACAATATTTCACAGTAGTTATATTTTGAACTACTTAAATGTTAACAGAGAAAGTCAATTCGATCTCACTGTGAGTTCGCTACAGTCAATAGTAGCACTAAGTGAACAACAACAGTTCACTTAAAGCAACTGAGCTGAGATATTTTCCTTCAGCTTTTATAAGCTTTTTAATCATTCATGAGATCATTCTGGTATTTTGTCGATTTTTCTGGATAGCAAAAGCAGTTATGAGATATCTAATTTATTAAATGTTAAATGCATGCGCTCTTGTATTTTTACTTTTATGGCATAGCTTTCTCTTAAATTTCGTCACATGCTGCGTTGTATGGGAAAACAAAACAATTTAATTACAGTTCTAAAATAGCTAAATAAATACAAAATCCGTAACAATATCTTACTGCCTTATAAAGTCTCTGCGGGTCCTAAATTCTGCTACCAAGCACCTCCCTAAATTCTAAATTTTTGTCGTCCCTAAATTTTGTGTTCCTGTGCTATCCTTAATATCCTGAACTTCATTTTTGCTATTCTTTAATTTTGTTGCTCAGTGTTTCTGTAAATTCCAAAAACTTTGTCTTCCCTAAATTCTGCTGCCCGGTTTGGCCATAGAAGCGCTTGTGTCGGTTTTGGGATAATGTGAATAACAAATCAGTTGTTCTTAATTCAAGTAGCACTAAATATAATCTGGTGGCCTATGAGTATCATTAACAAAATCTATTTTTAGCATATGTAAAAGAAATTTTTGTTAAATTTTTCCATGTCAACATTTCTTAGTGCATTTAACTTAAATCTGTAATCATCCCTAAGCGTAATGTCAACATAAAAAGAATACCATACTCTTTGTTATTCAGTTACTAATAAAAAAAATTGTTTAGGCATCACTGCATGAATCATTACTGAAGTTGTCATGTGTTGATAAACATGCAGTGATGAAAGCAAAATACAGTGAATAATGTTTCGCCAGGTTGGCGTTAGGGATCTAAAATATTAGTATGCATAGAACCAACGATGTTTCTATGTAGAATGTTTCAGTTTGAGATGTATGCCAATGCAGCTACAATTATTGGTCACACAAATTTATGCTAAAATGATTATTCCCTTGATAAGGAAGTATTTTATTTAGTGTTGAAGTGAAATTAAGAATTGGGATTCTATATGTGTTTTATTATGAGGAAAAAAAATTAAATGGGCATGTGAAAAGCATACAAAAAAAGTGCCTATTTAAAAAAAGGGGGGGAGGTTATTGGTGGCTTTGAGATCGGAATATTGGACGTTCGTATCTCGGACTTTGTACTGTATATATATACATACACCTCGAATAAAATAAGTTTATATAATGTAATTTATAAAGTTATAATAATATAAATAAGGTTCTGCTATATATATATGTATGTATATCTAGAATAAAAATTTATGGAGATAGTCCATAACTACGTTTTACAAGCAGTAGATTGAAATAACTGATGATTGTAATAGTAAATTAGTTCAACTTTGGTTACATATTATTTGTATATATTTGATAATTAGTGTGGTATTTTGTCCCTCCCCCCTTTTTTTTGTGTGTGTGTGCATCCAAGACTGCATAATTCATTTTGGATATTCTTTGTAATAAATATATTTTTAATACTTTGCCATGCCAAAATAACTGATGAATGCTTTGTTGTTTTACTGATGCCTTTGAGTACCATCATGAGCCTGCTTCTGGTGTAGTTAGGTGCAGCTAAAGTGATGATGCTTAGTATTCAAAGCATTTATTTTAAAACTGAGTTTTTAGGAATTTCCTAGATAAATTGCTAAGAAAAAAACTTTCTCGTTTCAACTTTACAAGTTGACTTAGTGAAATAACCCCATGTTACCAATAATTTTTCTGTATTATGCAACTCGTGTCATTGTTATTAATATTATTTATGAAGTAAGAAAGCATTTTAAATGTGGGATGACTTTATTAGCTAATGCAGATTTTTTAAAAATATATATAATGTTGCGTTCTATGGATTCGTGGATTTGGATTGACTGATGACTTGATGAAAAATCAAAACACAATTTATTCGCCAATGTTAAATAGGAGAGTTCCATAAGACAGGCTTATAGTTGTTGAAGAAAACTATGAAAAACATGTTGAAGAAAACTATGAAAAACATGCTGAAGCAACCAGTAACACAGCCTTCAAGCTACAATGGTGAAGATACCTGTACAGCAAAGTGCTAAAGTACAGCTCTAGACTTGTTTTGGTCACTCTCAATCCGATCTCTGAGCTCAAAACACTACTATTGAACTCAACATACTCTACTTCTTCTCAAGACACACTAGATACTCTGCGTACAGACAGGGTGTATATAGCTTTTGATCTATGTTCAAGAACATTATCGGGAAAACCGGCAAGAATTCATTCTAGAATGTTCTTGCTCCATCTATGACATATCGCCAATTTTGTCACCAAATGGGCAAATTTGGGAACCCTGCCTTTCCTTCCATTTTCTGGCAACCCAAACCCTGCTTTGCGGGGAAGCTATCTTACCCCCAGCTGCACATTTCAAAACAATATACATATGTAGACAGAGGGAGGGGGATTTTGATGCCTGTCTTGCAAAGTCATGAGTTTTAGGCGTTGATATTTGAAGGGAGACATTGGCTTTAGCCATTGTTATGAACGTAATTATGTACATTTTCTAAATTGTAATTGTAACAATTTCTAGCAATATAAACTAATACAAAATTTGTCAATAGCTGATTTTGTTGATATCTAATTCAATTACAAAATGAAAATCTGTATTGTTGAAAACATAAGTAAGAGGAATGAGAAGTATTCTATTTTAAATTTTAATTTAAAATAATTGTACAATACAAGTTACTTTAAAATAATTATCAAGGTACAAGCAAAAAACCCAAGTAACAGATCTGTCAGTAGTGAGAATTTAGTGTGAATATTATAAATGAGAATAACTCTCTGATGATTGCATGTATATATATGTAAGATAAAAAAAATAGGTAAATCAGTTTTATAATTTAATTTATAAAACTTCTTAATTCCTCATTTTTAATTTGGGTAATTCGTTTCTCTGTTCTAAAAATAACATTTCTGGATTGCACCATTTCTAGATTAATCTATGCCATAAAGCTTGCATAATGCTGATGGCATAGTTAATTGGGAATCTGAGCTCTGAGAACTGAAACGTTTCTAATGTAAACAAAAACCCTTTCCCTTAACAGACTGCCATATTGAATAAATGCGTACTTTTAGCTTCACCTTCTGTGCTGCTTGAACGCCACTGTACTCTCTTCCTATCACAATAGTGTTAAAAAATGCAAATGTTCTTGAATAGGTTTGAGTGCCAAATGAATTGTGGCCACAAATGTGAATTTAAATAAAAATGGAATTTAATCCAGCTCGACCTCTTCCTCTTCAATATGGATCAATGGTCTAAGCATCAAGTATCTATGCCAAACAACATTGCTATGCTTCTACATCTCAGTGTTCCTACATCAGTGCTTCTACAATTTGCCTTTATTACATGTGTATTTGTTGGATTGTGCATTAGCACACAAAGGCATATATAGCATGTTCCTGTATTTAGCACAGTTTTCATCAAAGAATCATAAGTTAAAATATAAATATTTATGTTAACAAGGATGAGAATTTCGCTTAACTTAGGTAAAACACAAATTAAAGTAACAATCTTCACAGACATCAAAACTTGAAGTATTGAAAAGAATAACACAGAATCACAGTCAGTCCTAAAATCGTCACCTTACCTATTTAGGCAATAAAAAAGGAGCTTACTTTGACACAGTACGTAAAAGAAAAAACACTAACTGAATGAGACCTTTTGGCCCAAGTAGCTAAGGTGAGAATCGAATACAAACTGAATGCTTTCTCTCGCCAATATATATCTTGGCACACGTTTGCTTTCTATGCTTTTGAGTTTCATTATGTAAAAATACCTAAATGTATGCTAACAGTATTTATGCAGAATTCTCATTACTTTCTAAATAGATGTACTAAAACTAAGAAAGTTTTTTTTAGTTTATTTATTCGAGTATTTTTTTTAACATGCTTTATTTCATATTATTTTCTTTTTCGTAGCATAAAAGAGAACAAGAACCTCCCAAGAAGAAACAAAAATTAAGTACAAGCATTGGAATATTGCTTAAAAAATCAAATACAGCCCTTGTCAAAGTTAAAAACAAATCTGCATTATCAAGTACTGCAGACTGTGGGACAAAATCTGAAACAGTTTCTTTGAGTAACAATTCATCCACTGAACCTAAACAAAATGCTTTAAGTTTGTTGGGTTCGTACTCTGGTACTGATAGTGATTAAATGTAATCTTTTAGTGGAAATATGAAATGGGATTTGTGGATAAATTACATGTGTTATCAGGAAAGTGACAAATCTGGCATTGTAAAGAATATGTAAGTTTTAATATAATGCTGATGACATATGCATAAACTTTCCAGTATCACTAGAAGACTATTGTAAAGTATGTATATAAAATATTAGGTTTGTACGTAAATACTTATATAAGAATACATAAATTTTTATCTTTTTTTGAGACCCATTTTTCTCTGTTCTAAATTTTGATGTTTAGTTTTTAAAATCCAACTTAGAAAACGTAATCCAGTGTTTTATAAAGGCTTGGACACCAGTGCTTGTCATAAAGGTAGCCGAATGAAATGGTTAATTTTTTCCCTGTGTTGTAATGTTTTTGCATACAACATTTAATTTTTAGTACTTCATACTTTCACACATATTTCATAAAATAAAAGAGTGTATCTTATATATTGTTGTGTGCATACGAGTTCGTAATAGATTGAATGCACAAATCCGATAAAGGTTAATAAAATTTATTCTTATTACAAGAAACATAACAGAACATTGGATTTTTCCTCAGAGATATTCATACAATATCACGCAGTATAATCAGTAGCTATATTTTAAACTACTAATATGTTAAATAGAATGCAATCCACAGCACAGAGAAAGCTAATCCGATCAACAATAACAGCAGCGGCTAACTAAACAACAACTGAAATGAGATATTCTCTGTCTGGCTTTTTATAGCTTTAAATTGGTTGCGAGAGAGTTCTAGTAATTTCTTTGCTTCTCGAGATTTCTGGAAAGCAAAAGAGTAGAATTAGAGTTACAGCTAACATACTAGTCAATTATATTTATTCAAATTAAATATAAATTACCGAGATAAACTTTTATTCAATGTTAAATACACATGCTCTTATATTTTTATTTTTTCAGAGTAGCTTT
The DNA here is from genome assembly GCA_000611955.2 of Stegodyphus mimosarum. Taxonomy (NCBI): domain Eukaryota; kingdom Metazoa; phylum Arthropoda; class Arachnida; order Araneae; family Eresidae; genus Stegodyphus; species Stegodyphus mimosarum. The sequence continues at coordinate 65,336 of KK114343.1, read as the reverse complement.
CTCTTAGAATTTATCACGGACTGCATTCCACAGGAAAATAAAACAATTTTAATTATAATTCTACTAACATTAGCTATCTAAATACGAAATTTGTAACAATGTGACGATATGATATTTTACTTTGTGATAACTTGAGGAGAGGAAGCTTCAATTATTTTGCAGTCCTGTTTGAGATGTTGCTGGCATACAAGTAAGATACGTAATAGATGGATGGAATTTGGAAAACCACCAAATAGCTGGATATTCACCACATTACGTTATTTCTTGATGAATAATTTCTTAGAACTCATATATTTTTGGTTTACACATCACTATAGGTGGGACTAGCACCCTTATTTTATATTTAGCTTATTTTGATACAATAAGATATGTGCTAGCTGGGTTACGAATAGAAAAAGTGACAGTGCATTTCACCATAGAAATTCACAAATTCGAATCCTTTTCTTAGCCTGTTATTGGATGAGAGCTTTACTGCATTGTGGATGGCATAATGTGGGTTAGTTTTTCAATTTATGTAGTTTAGATTCTAGGGGCATAGCCAAATTAAAGTTAGTAATTTTGAGTTTTGTATTTTTTATCTAACACACACACATGACAATTACCAACAATTTCATGAAAATTTTAATAATGCATAACAAATAATCTACAAAACCAAATTTTATTGCTCTGAAATATGAGATAACCTCACAAAGTTTACTTTTGTGTCTTTTAACATAATTGATAAGTGTTTAACATGCCTACCTTTGCTGATCTGTGCATTATTTAGATATATTGGAAACATATTGGCTAATATCATAGTTGAATAAAATAATTACTATTCTCATCAACACAGCAATCTGGCTCACTACAAGAGAAACCATTTGTGAAAGTATCTCAATTAAAATCCACTTCAAAGACAAGGACCATTTATAAAGATAGTGGATAGGATGCATAAGATAAGTAAATATAATGATATAATGACTACCTCACTCTCTGAATTATTAATCCCTTGCAATGTTTTTATGAAGTTTTCTCTTTGTCCCTCTATTCCCTTTCAAGTCTCCAGGAAGTTAGCAATTTATATCACTAATGATGTGGCTCTAATCAACTATGATACACAGGCCATGAGTAAGATCTGTTATCGCATAGATGTCTGCCATATTAGCAATGACTGAAGCATTGATAATTAAGTATGGAGAATTCTAAGATAGCAGAAATATTCAAAAGATGACACTACCAGCTTTCCTCTCTTATTTGTTGGGAGTGAATTTGTGATTGGACAAGTCGGTCTTTCTTTGGCAGCCATTGGCGAACCACTGAAGTGACCTTGCTTATGTCATATGGTACCAGCTGACTTTCAAACTAGCATACTTGCTACCATTGTGGAATTCGGCTTATGATTCTTCTTTGATAGTGCTGAATGACTTACATGTGATATTTATTACTTGTGCATATGTGTTAAGCTAGTATATTTTTCTAATCTTATTAAAGATGTATAACCAGATATATCCTCTTCACCTTGCATTAACTCTAATTTTGACTAAAGTAAGATACAACAGTGGAGAACTGGATGCTCCAACTAACCTGCTGAAAATCTACTTGCATCTTTAATTTCCGTCCCTAGCTGTGACCAAAAACCATCTTCCAAACAGAATTAGCATCTGAATCCATCATTATTTTTGTGGCTTCAATAAAGTAAAGTTGTTCTCCAAATTGTGTGTACTTTATCAAAATATGCCTACGAAGGATATGAAAAATGTCCTTCGTGCAACAAGGGAAAAAGTGCTATCTTTAAAGTGAATATATCATAGATCTGTATATAGAATCTATGACATGCACTATATATAAAGAAATACAATTTTTTCTAACATCGAATCTGCTGCTGAGCTCACATTTCTCACATAATTCGGAAGTAATTGACGTCATATTATCACTCTAAACTAAACCTTATCTGCCATTTCTGCAGAAATCTTTTCTTTTTAATGCTGCATATATCCAAATTTAAACATTTATTTTGCATGTGTTGTATATTATGTTTTCACCTTATTATATAATATTCATAACCTTTCTAACATTTGCATTAATTTTATTTACTTACTTGCACCAGTATTGCATTTAGATGAACTTATTAGTAATTAATTATTATACAGGGTGTCCGTAAAAGAATGTCCGAGTTTCAAATTGTAATAGTATCAGCTGTAATCATTCGACAGTTGTGGTTGAAGGTGATGAATAAAGAATAACTCTCCAACAGTTTCAGATAAGCGCATGCGCTTGTACCGCTACATCGTTTTCACAGTTGCAGCGTCATCTATTCAAAATGGCGACTTCTGAGCGTAAAGCGTTTTGTGTTCTACAATTTGCTAAGAGTGATTCGGTATTTGCCGTTCAACGTGCATTCCGATTAAAGTTTAAATGTGATCCCCCATGTGACAGAAATATCCGCCGATGGTATCAACAATTTGAAACAACCGGATGTCTTTGTAAAGGTAAAAGCCCGGGAAGACCCAACGTTTCTGTAGAGAATGTGGAACGTGTCAAAGAATCTTTCCGTCGTAGTCCGCAGAAATCTGTTCGGAAAGCAAGTCATGAACTACAGTTGCCAAAGACGACAGTCTGGATGATTTTTAAAAAAAAAGTACACTTGCGTCCATACCACAGTTGGTACAGCAGTTAAACCCAAATGATTGTGCAGTACGATTTCGTTTTGCATGTGAAGTTCTTCAACGGCACAATGACTTTCTGCATCATGTGGTGTTCAGTGATGGGTCGACATTTGATACAAGTGGGAATGTAAATAAATACCCATAATGTTCGTATATGGGGTTCAGAAAATCCTCATCAACTTGTACAACACGAAAGAGATTCTCCAAAAATAAACGTTTTCTGTGCTGTTTCACGATGACAAGTGTACGGACCATTTTTTTTCGCTGAAGCTACATTAACAGGGGTTTCTTATCTGGATATGCTACAACAATGGCTCTTTCCCCAATTAGTAGAAAGTGAACCTGCAAACTTTATTTGGCAACAAGATGGAGCTCCTCATCATTGAAGTCTCTTTGTGCGAGATTGGTTAAAAAGTTCCTGACCGTTGGATTGGGCGTCACGGTCCAGACAACAGAGTTCTGTTACCCTGGCCGCCTCGTTCACCTGACATCACGCCTTGTGATTTCTTCCTTTGGGGCTTTGTAAAAGATCGGGTCTACGTTCCACCCCTACCCCACGATTTACCAACCTTGAAAGGTAGAATTGTACAAGCTGTTCCTTCCATTACTCCGGACTTGCTGCAGACAGTATGGGAAGAATTGCATTTTCGTTTGGATGTGTGCCTAGTTTTTCCTATAAGTGCTCAATGTGTACTAAAGTAGCACACTTTGAGCACTTATAGGAAAAACTAGGTTAGTTTTCCTTCAATTTCGTGTATGATTTCTTATATTTAGTATAAAATAAACTCCTGTAATATACCATTAAAACTCGGACATTCTTTTACGGACACCCAGTATATTTACTCATCTTGAATTTGATATTTTTTAAAAATCATGAATCAGCATGCCAAACATACTGTAGATAACCATAATGTCTCACATTTTTCTGGCAAGCACCCCCATTTTAGAAAGTAAACTCCACTTTATAGTTGCTTGACTAGAAACCCCGTTCCACAGTGCCGGAATTACTGTTGATTTCACAAAATTCAACCACGTTCTATCATCAATTGAATGTGATATCCTCAATAATGTTTGTGATATCATTTTACAACCCTCATTGACTGGCAAATAAGATACCTTAAAAACACATTTAATTGAAGTCAAAAATCCATATCCTACTTCAAGGGCTAGAACTTGGCGATCAGTGCCCTTTTCAGTTAGTTTCTTTTATACAAAACCTCATGGGGAAGACCACTGGAGAACCCTTACTGAATGTTCTATGGATATTCTGCCTTTCAAAACACAAAGGATTCTAGCCATGTTAAGTGATGAACTCCCAAAATTCGCGGCCTTGGGCGACAAAACTGCAGATCTCACCAGTCTCTCTTGCATCATTAATGCTTCTTGAATAGCAAATTATGTAGGTGAAGAAGCAAGTAAATGAATTCTTGCTAAATATCAAAAACAAACATAAACACCACATGAAAGTAAAGACAATCTTTCCCAAAACAACAGAAGCCATAGTTGGTCCACCAGATGCTATCAATCGTATAGAGTTGATCAGTAACATTTGCTTCTGTTACACTAATTTCAGTTCCAGGATACGAAAATATGTTTCTCCATGCTATTTCCAACAGTCATATAACCAGGTTGTCGATCGCCATATGGTCAACACTTCAACCATCATATTAATCGAATTCTGGACTATCCGTTTTCAAAAATTACCTTTTTAGTTGATACCAGCACTGATTTATCAGTCTCTCAAAGTTACTGTCAGCATACAAAAAAACATTCCTACTTCATTAGTCTTCTTTGCTGCTAATGGCACCAAACTTTTGACCATCAATTTAAAATTATATCACTTACTTACCTGGCCTTTTGTCATTGCAGACATCGGATAACTTATCATAAGTGTTGAACCGAACCGCAAGTTGGCATAGCCAAAGATGTCTGCATTAAACTTGCAGATAAATTACTAAAATGAAACGTAACTTTGTTTGTCGACAACATTTTACATGAGCTATGAATTAGTAGTCAAATTTTTAAATATTAAGACACATGGCATTGGAACTGTATGTCACACCAATAAATTTATGCTGAGTTTTGTAATGTCATACCCATTGAAGGGAGGTGAAATGATAGCACAAGATGATAACAGTATTGTGGCACTGAAGTGAAAAGATATTCACGATGGTAGAATATTATCAACAAAATGTACCCATTATGACTTCGAGCTCTGATTCTAACTCATTGTGATCACTCTCGGAAACAGAAAACTTTGGTGATAATGACATATAATAATGAAAAGACTGGCACTGACAGGAGTGCCAGATTGTGTCATATGCCATAACAATACAGAAAAGCATTCCCAGATGAGTCACTCTTCTGTTTCTCCAATGATAGTTACTGCGAAGGAGTGTGGTGTTGATGTGGAGACAGGTCCAATCTGGCAGCACTTGTGGCATCATGGTTTGGGATGCAATTGCATATGATTTCAGGTCACCTCTAGTTCGTATTTGGGGCACTATGACGGCCCAATAATACATAGTGCCTAATGCCCTTTATCAGCAGGATAACGCCCGACCTCACACCTCACATCAGCCAATGTACAGATGCTTCCCTGGCCACTGTTCTCTCACCAATCAAACACATTTGGGATGTCATTTTCAGACCCTGCCATTGCCGCATTCAGACGATGAACTATGGCAAATGGTTGACAGGGAATGGAAAGCCACTTTTCAGAACATCATTCGTAGTCTCATTAACTCTGTAACTAGATGTGTTGCTTCATGTATCGCCGTCTAAGGTGGTCCTACAACCTAATGAGCCGACGCTGTTCTTGCTTTGTATTATGCATCTTTTCGAAATAAAGATAACTTATTGTTTGTTGCTGTCTCTCTCTGTGTGCCAAGTTTCATCACTTTCTGACCACTTTTTCTTGGTGTTTCATTTTCAATGTCGGGTAGTGTAAATCAATTTTAAATTCCTTTTGGGAAAAAGATGCCGTTATTCTGTTCGTACATACAGATGTCATGCAAAAACGTCGTTCAGATGGATACCATTGAAATATAATACCCGAAATTTTTCACGATTACAATACTACCTTTGTACAAGGAAGTAAAAATAGATAAGAAAATTTCGGGAACTTCTTGTTACTGAATGGTTGTTCTCTGAAAATACTATGCCCAACAATAATAGAAATACGAGGGTTGGAACTTTAATAGTGGCAACACAGCTGAAAAAACGCTACGCAACAAAACCAAAGAATATCGCGTATACCACACGTGAACTACATACCTACCTTACCTCTCAGCAAAAAGACTCGTCCTGCCTACGTCACGCGCATGCGGGGTGACGCGAAGAACGGATCCTTGTATTAGCTCGCGGTCTAAAGTAAGGGTTGTCAGGATGTTTTCAAAACAAGAATAACGATGTTGGATAAAAGTTGAATGTGCCAGAGGTCGTACAGCACGACAGTGTCATCAAGGGCTTCAAGAGGCTTGCGGGGAATCTGCATTGCCTTACAGAACCGTAGCAAGATGGGTGAAAGCATTCAATGAAGGACACCCAAACGTGGCAGACATGCTGCGGCCAGGTCGTCCGAGTGTCAGCGATGCAGACGTGCAAGCTGTTGCCGCACTAATGGACAGTGATTGCCGCCAAACGATTCGTCAGCCGGCCGGACAAACAGGATTAGCGCCTACGACTGTGCTGCACATTCTGAAGGAACGCCTGTCCATGAGAAAAATTGCTTCACGATGGGTTCCACATCAATTGACGGAAATGCAGAAATGGCTACGATACGATGCTGCCCGAACCCACCTGGAGCGCTATGAGCGCGAAGGAGATGCTTTTTTACGCCGTATCATTACGCTGGATGAGACTTGGGCCCGATTGTACCAGCCAGAACTGAAACGCCAATCAAACGAATGGCGTCATCACGGGTCACCACGACGTTCGAAATTTCGTCAGAACCCCAGCAATGTGAAAGTTATGGTGATTCTCGTGTACGACTGTGATGGTGTCATCCTAACGCATACCGTTCCCCCACAGCAGACCGTTACTGCGCAGTATTACTGCTCATTTTTGGAGCACAATCTCCGACCAGCTTTGAGAAAAAAACGGCGACACTTTCTGCAGAACGCTCCTCTCATTTTGCATGACAATGCTCGACCGCATGCAGCGCAAACTGTGACTGATTTGTTCAAGCGATGGAGCTGGGAAGTGCTTTACCATCCACCATACTCCCCAGATCTAAGCCCTTGTGACTATGACTTAATTCCTAAGATGGAGGAACCACTTCGTGGCACTCGCTTCCAAACTGTTCCTGAGATTCTTGCGGCAGTAGACCGGTCCATTCAAACTATCAACAAAACAGGCGTTGCTACAGGTATTCTGTGACTTCCACATCGTTGGAAACGGGTTGTACACAATGCTGGCGACTATATTGAAGGACTGTAAAATATGGTGACATGAATCACTTTTGTATTCCTTGTAAATAAATAGTTGCCACTATTTATTTACAAAACAAACCGTAAAACAAACTGTCTCACCATTTAGAGATTCATAAGAATCAGCCGGATAAGCCTATTTTAAGGACATCTGTCCTGCGTTGAGACAAACTGTCAAATGCCAAGAAGGGAGGAAAAATGTAAAAAAAAGTATGCCCTGTTGTTCCAGTTGTCCAAAATCACCACAAGTGTGTTTAGACCAGTGTTAAATGGAAGGGCTGATTCATTCCTTTATGCGATTCCTCGCCGACATGATTCTCGTAGGGGAGTTAACAGGAAGTAGTCTGACGTCATTATGTTGCATCTGCTGTGCCTTCACCTATGTAAAACTAGTAATGTGGATATCCGAAATTAATTTTGATCACATCTATTGTTTTCTAGTAAAACAGTTTCAAAGTCAGACTGGCAACCCTCAAAGTACCGTAATTTCCGGAAGAAAGGCCGCATCAGCGTAAACGCCGCACTCGAGAAAAATGGGGGGAAAAAAATTAAAATTACACAGAAACGCCGCATCAGCGTAGCCGCAATAGATTAAATTGCGCGTGACATCGTCGTGGGCCGTATAGATGCAAAATCTCAACCTATGTCCTGATATATGACATATCAGTTAAGAAAAATGCATGAAACGAAACCATAACTCAAAAATAAATTAAAGGTAAGAAATGTTGAAAATATATTTACATTCACGAATATACTTATATTTACCCACTAAAGAAGTCCATATTTGTAATACTCAGACTATATTATAAAAAATGTTGCAACAACGAAATATTAAATTTGGACGACAAAAGGTATTACAGCAACCTATACATCATATGAAGCCATCAAAATCTGATTCCTCACTATCCGAATTAAAAAGATTTAGTAAATCTTGATCCAAGTCCAAGTCTTCCAAATCGCCACATTCATCCTCTTGGTTTACAGTCTCTTTATCTAAGGATATAATTTCAGCTTCTTTGAACCCTGCTATTATTGACGATGATTTTACCGATTTCCACGCACTTACTACCCACTTTGCAACTTCTTCATAAGATGCTCTACGCATTTTACCGCTTTTGGTATACGTATGCAAGCCTTCATTCATCCAACACTACCACCGCTTTCGGACTTCAGCTTTGAAGGATTTATTACCTGACAAATCTAATGGTTGTAAGATTTTTGTCAAACCACTAGGAATTATTGCTACGGTCGTAGGCAATTTTTGACATCTGGTTTTCACTGACTCAAGTAAATGAGCACGCATGGAATCCATTATCAATAACCTTTTTGGTTGGAAAAAAGATCCCTTACGACACTGCCAAACGTTTTGTAGCCACTCGTGCATAATTGTTTCGCAGATCCAGCCGTTCTCGTTTGCACAAATAATTACGTCATTAGGCAAATCCTCCCTTCGGAATAGTTTTTCGTTTAAAAATGATTATCGGCTTTAGCTTGTCACCGTTTGCGGCACAAGCTAACACACATGTAAATGACGTTCTTTCATCCTCCCATCGTAAGCACAGATACAGTTTTTGCACCAGTTTCATCAACAATTCTGTTTGCAGGAGAGTCGAAAGCTAATGGCGTTTCATCCATATTTATTATCTGTGACCGAAGAAGTTTTTTTTTATCAATAATATCTGTCACATATTTTAGAAAAGATGCTTTTTTATCCTGCCAGTCCATTAGTAATTGTTGCCCGACTGTTGTTCTAGTACGCACAGAAATATTTTTTCTTTTCATAAATCTGCTACACCAGCAAGGCCCTCCTTTGAAATCATTTATGTTCATTTGTTTTGCTATAAATTTTGCTTGAAAGCGAATTTTTACAGTCGAAACTGCCATTCCCTTTCCTCGTTGCTCCTTTATCCAGTCTGCAAGATCGTCCTCTATATTCGGCCACCTTACGATTCCACTTCTTTTGGCTCTTTTCTGTTGGGGCATATTTTTAAGTTCTTCTTTTTCAGTTCTCCAACGTCGAATACATCTCTCGTCCACTTCAAACTCTCGAGCTGCTGCTATATTTCCAATTTGTTCAGCACGTGAAATTACATTAAGCTTAAAACCAGCAGTATAGCTTCTGTGCCGTTTAGGTGCCATTTTCAAAAATTTTCCGCTCCCTTCTTACTTAAAAACTATCCAACAAGTACTTGTACCCAAACTGGATGGGATCTGTATCTGGCAGAATGCCAAGAAAAATCGATTCATGCTGTATTGCGAGGCAGGTGGAGTCATGTCCACCTTTGAAAAAAATTGCAGAAAAGGCAGGGGTGGGGAAAGGATGGGTCCTGGAAGATTCATGGAATGGCAGAGGAGTCTATTCAAACTGATTTGAAAGGGGAAAGAATGTTATTGTTCTGATATCTTGTTGTTTAGGGTGACTAAGGCATGTAGGTGCGTTCAAGGGAAAAAATGTAAACAAAATAACGTTCCAAAAAGCAACTGAGTGGTCTTTTGTGTGGGAACAGGACCAGTCTATACACAATGAAGGCCATTCAAACTATGTAACACCTTTTAATGTATTGTTTCTAGTGTGATTTACATTTTTCTATTTTATGTTCATTTATATGATTGATAATTATCTTTACTGTCCATGATCGCAATTTCTCGCTAGGCCGCGATGTTTCCCCCCCTCGCCTTACCTCCTATGCACTTAGGTATTTTAAGATAGTTTTACGTGATGTTGCCATACGGCAAACTTGACTGAGCCGGACACGCGGCCCTTTGGGCGGCATCTCGGCCATAACATTCCAGTCAGTTCTTTCCCTTTCTAGATATTTTGTTCTCCTGATGAGGAGGGACCTGTAGCTGCCCTCGAAATCGATTGTTTTTTTGTAAATGTACGCCGAATATAAGGTTGTTTCAGCGAATTTGATTATGATAAATTTGAAGAACTTTCAGATGTTAATGGTTTGGAATATAGTTTTATGTTATATTCATTACCAAAAACGAACGTAACTCTTCAGAAAATCTAGAAGTACAGCTAATTAATTTACACCGTGATATACATCTTGTTCAATTATTTTAAGGTATAAATTTAACTTTTATTAGTACTTGTCAAAAGATAAATAAGTAACGAATTTTTGAAATAAGAATATTTGCTTTCTTTTTGGGCACATTTACATGAGAACAGTTTTTGGTTGAAAATTAATAAGTCTACGAAAAAAAAAAAAAAAAACTGCCGATGAGTATCTACGATTTGTGATGTTATTTCTTGGTAATTTCCTTGCAAGATTACAAACTTCAGGAAAATAGAAATGTCATGAGGTGGTGTAGCTGAAAGTTGTACTGAAAAAAACTATATTTACAATAATTTACATACAAATATTATTTTTCTTGTTTTGCATTATAGAAAAATCTAATAAATAAAAGAGAATAGGTTGTCATTATTTATTCTCAAGTTTTGTCCCTTTTGGGAAGCTTTCGTATATTTCTCTTTAATTAGTAGTTCAATATATTGTAATTAGTTGAGTAAATGCCAGTCTGAAAATTTTAATATTTAGCTGTTCGTTTGAAGTCGAAATTGTGGCCAACATTGTAGATACCAATTTTTAGATTTTCAGCTAAATATAAATTTGATATTTTTCTATTTCCATTGTGATACTATTTACATTGCGTTAGTTTTATTCGTATGCTTTTACAAATATCTTGTATAAAAATTTTGTTTTGTTAAAAAAAAAAATTCTGCCTTTTTTTTTAATTGCTGCTCGACCACTACTTTCAAATTGTGCATTTGTCCGTGTGCAATGTCAGTTTGAGAACTGAGAACATTGTTGTCAACTATCGTTTATGTAATATGGCTTCTTACGTTGTAGCAAAGTGCCATAAAATTCATGGAAATTAGAAAGATAGTGATATTGCATTTAATATTTTTCCAAAGGACAATTTGCTTTTGATGAAAGCAATGGATATATGTATCTTAAAGACAGGATTCTATTAATGTGAAGAATGCAAAAGTTTGCATTAAACATTTTCTATGCAATGATTGTGAAGATCACATGAAGAATCGCTTGCTTGGATTGGTGCAAAAGAAACTGTTAAAATCCAAGAAAAGAAAAATAATGCAGAGTGCTTTTGAAAGACTATACGAATTAAATTTGAAGAAAATTCATTTTGAAGCTGATTACAAAAAGGAATAAAAATTCAAATACAAATGATTTTAAAATAGAACTCACAAATGATAATGTTAATATTGCTGAATTCCTTTACTGTAAAAATAAAACAAGAATGCATTGATAATTTGTACAAAGCAAAGCTAGCTCTGCATTTTAGGTAATTGGTAATCGTATAAAACATCAAAGTAATTTCGCATAAAAAAAGGATCTTCCTCCTTTGCCCCTTTGATGAATGATTAAATAATTTTCTTTAGATGCTGTGAGCAAAGTTTTTTGTAATGTTAAATTTATAATTAAGTCAAAAAAGCAAGCTTAGATTAAATTTTTAATAAAACTATCAATTTCAAGGGCAGTCAAACAAAATCTTCTTTAGCTGCAGGGGGGGGAGCACCAAACTAAGGGATTTTTTTTTTAAACCCAACTTTAAAAGGCTCTTATAGAATTCTCTAACTTAAGTATGCAGATGAAGAAAAGGTCATGAATGCCATAGTTTTTTTTCCTTCCTGATTTAATGAATGCATAGGAGGGAAAACTGCAACTTTTAAGAAAACATAGCATGCTTTATCTATTATTTCAAAATTAATAAATATGCATTAACTTTTTAAACATTATAAATGCATACAGTAGTAACATCTTCTAAATTTAAGCTATTTTTTCATGCACAGTTTTTTTACGTCTGATTTTTCAAATTTAAAACATTTTTTTGCTGCGAATTGCAGCCAGTGTCAACATGACTACATCACCACTCCTCACTTCCTGTTTCAGAGGGGAAAGTTCTATGAACTAGCCCTTCTGTTGTAAGTCCTGGTTCAGCCTGTTTTAACAAAAACCGTGTGACACAATAAAAAGTATAGTATAACGTGTATATTTTTAAGTTGTATATCCTATACTTCAGTGCTTATTCCATTAAGTTCTTTTTGAAAATCTTATTTAATTTGAACAAGAACAGACTGATGCATATTCATGTGTGATGCAGCGTCAAATGTATTAAACGTCAATACTGAAAAAATAAATTTTCCATCAGATATTGAAATTTTAGCAAATAAAAGCAATAGCCACATATGCCTTTTCCCATTCAAAAGAACATAATGTTAATCTGGCTTATAAACTTGTGTAAATAAGAAGTTGCAAACTGGATGTACTTGCGCAGAAAATGAAATCATTTAATTATACACTGTTTGTTACAAGAAAACATTTAGCTGTGAAGAGTTGGCTGCAGGTAAAGGTGCAACAAAGCTGACCTTATCAAGCCTGGGACATTAATATGGGAAATTATGTCTATGTTTCTTGTACAAAATTGTAAAGAGTGTGGATTTTATTTGGTTTTATGTCTAGTTTAAGCTACTGAATATCTTCCTTCAATTTGGGAAATACTCGAATGTCACCATAACTGATGGTCATTCTAAAAGGTTGACACCTCTAAATAAGATTTATATGTAATGTTTAGATAGTTTTGATTATTTTCAAGACAGTTAAAACAGAGGTCAGAATCATATTCACACTGGAATGCTTAAAGCTATCTTGATAGAACTTGGAATAACTTAATAGGATCAAGTTTTTTGTTCAAAATACGAACATGCATCTACTGCTTCATTATATCAATAAACTAATGATTATGATTTCAGCCTATGATATACAGCCTCAAATTAACTCCTTCCCCCATGCTGCGCTTTTCCAGTTTTATATAACTAACTGACCATCATAACAATAAATTACCTTCTGTTAGCAAGTATTATGATCTTACTCAAATAGGCCAAACTCTTATTTTTCATAGATCAAAGGGGGAAAAAAATGTTATTTGCCCATGATATCCAACAAATTGGAATGGATTAACGAATATTCCGTATAATTAATCATATATTGTTTGACAGTATTAAAATCACTCAGTCTGAATTCTGTAGTGCTTTGAATAATATTGTGCTACAATAAAAATATTACATGCTTTAAATTTTTAGATTAAGTATTTCAGCAACTTTTCCTAGACTTATTTAGTGGCAAACTAAAAATTTACATTTTGAATTTGATTAAAAAGATGTTGAAATTACATTAATTCTAAAAAAAACTTTAAGAGGATGAAATTTTTAAATGATATGCAAAATAATGTCTTAAGCTTACATGCTGTATTTACCGTAGATGATTTTGTTAGCAAACTCAGTAGGATTCTGAAGACTTTTATCATGCAATTTTCATGGCTAAAGGAGAAAACTATAAATTGTAAAACATTATTTTTGACTACACATACTCCAAAGAAAAACATGCCTTATAATTTCAGTTGAGTGCATTTCAAGTCTGACATTTTTGGAAAAAGGTCCAATTACTTGACAGGCATCGCATACTTTCGCACAACACTGTAGCAATATTTTGCAAATGTAATGTTAATGAAATTGACATAAAAAAAGAGAGACAGAGAAAGAGACCAGACCTATATCTTCTTCATCTTTATTTTATTTATTTTTTTAAAAAAAGACAATTTGTTAGCTATACAACATGTTCACACAAAATGAAGTTTCAGTGGGTAAACCATCACAGATAGTTAGGCTACAGTGAACTGTACATCTGACAAAATATCAATTCTTGTTTCTGAAATTTCAATCCAGCTCAGAACACCACAGTATGACTAGTCTGGAGTTCAGTGATGTATGAACCACAAATTTTTATTTTTGCAGTCTAAAAATGTTTCTATGATCTTAACATTCTGACAAAGAGCATATTCACAACCACCTTCTAATATTCATAGGAAAATACATATGTGCTTAAATCAATGGAATTATTTCCTATTTTAGTTATTTGAAGCATGCAAATTATTAATATGTCAAATTTAATTAAAAAAGATTCTCATGGTAGAAATAAAGCTGTATAAAATTCAGAAAGTATATAAGTAACGTTAAAGCATATCTTAAAATATGCACAGAAACTGTACAAATAATATCTATAATTTACTGAAGTAACTAATGACAGAAGATCTACTAGCATACAATAACAAAGAATATTTTCAAGTAAATATATACATTTTAAATACTAAGTACACTTTAAATTTTCATTAGCTTATCTATTCATTGAGATATGCAAGAAATAGTATTTAATACGCACAGGTGCCAACTCTTCTAGTTTTTATTAATGAGAATTCCCACCCCCCAGAAATCAAATCAAATTATGCAAATAAAATTTGCACAGTTTAAATTACTGAATAAATGAAGCTTAAATTCCACAAATTTGATTCTTTATCCCCAGTGATCTTCAGCATATTTTTCTTATTAAAGCTTATTTGATCCGAATTGTCACTTATAATATTTTACACTAAGATTCAACTAGGTTTAATTAGTAAAATTTTGAATTAATATAATTTTCATCATTATATGGCGAATTAGTATGTTTATCCACACGAGTTATTAATTGTATTTTTACCGAGTTTAAAAGTACTTTGATAAACTAAATGCTTTTCTATCCTACTTAGAATTTTCTCAGTATAAAAAGTGAGAGAAAATTATGAAATGAAATTAACCAAAAACAAAGTTTAGAATATGAAATTAAATATTAAAAATATATTATCTCATTCATATTAAGCTCTTTAAAATTTTAAATTTCTCGAAATTCTTTTACTCATGCCTAGATGTATGACGAAACACGAATTGAGTAATTGAAGAGTTAGGTTTGGAGGCAACTTCTCTTGAAAAGATCTGTCTCCTGCCTGTTCAATAATTATTCGCTTAATGCAAATGAATTTAGTTTAAAAAAAATAATTTGTAAGATAAAATTTTGAATATTCTAGATTTTTTCATGTATTTAGATGCTTGCACCTTATGGTTTCTGAATTTGAAGGATATTGCAAATTAGTTCGCAGCAATAATTAATTATTTTATCTGTTTACAATTTAAAATTTTAAATAGCTTAATATGAATGAGATAATTAATATATTGTAACTGTTAAATTCAAATTTCATTCATTGCAGCAATGGCGCAAGAGAAATATTGAATTTCATTTAACTTTACTAATTAGTTTTCTTATGAAATAATAATTAAAAATATTAATATATTTCACGTCAGGATCATTATAAATAACAGAACTAGCTAAATCACGTTAAAAAGTGAATTTAAATCAGTTTTCACTTGTTTTAAAATGGTGCTGCAACATATGGCAAAACCTTTTAGAAACTCCCAGTTTTTTTATTTAAAGGTTGGCAGCTATGTAAAATGCCTTTTTGATGCAGATTCAAGATTATTTACATAATTCAAAAATGCAAATACACAAAAAATTACATTTAATAAATATATACAAAAAGAGCCTGTAAATATAAAACCTAGTAAAATAACAAAAACTTAATTTGCATGAAATTCAAATAAAAACTTTAAAATGTTAATTTTTCAGTACAACAAATTAAATTTAAAACTATATTTCAGAATTAAAATTAAGAACATGCATTATAGTATGCATTTTGATTAAATAGTCACACTCTGCACAACTTTCCTACAAAAATATTTTCTTAAATACTTATAATTATTTTTCATGTATTTACCAGGCAAAACAGAAACAGCGTAATTTTGCAGTTCATTAGGCTCTGTTCACATGATGCTTTTCATGTTATAAGACCTATAAGCCAAGCTTCATTGCTAGGCAATCAGACCTTGTTATGTCATAAAAATTGGTTTAAGGATTTTGACTAAATGTTTCAGCTTTATGCCAACTTGATATAAGAATTGATCAATCACAGTGAAACAACAAAACTAGCATTTGGTCGACAGTTTTGCTGAGTTAATTGAAGATTTACACATGCTCAAATTAACTTACTTGAATGGCTATGGCTTAAACCCTGTTACACAGGTGTGAATGGATTTGATGACTTTTGTGCCTTAAGCTGCAAAGCTTTATGATCAAAAGACTTTCATCTGAAGGTAGCCTTAATTACTTTATGTTAATAATAACATTTTAGATATTTCAATTTTTGTCTCCTTTTATCAAAATTCATGCATTATAAGATCAGTGTTGACTCAGAACTGCTATTTCATTAACTTTATTTTTAAAGGAGCTCATTTTTTAATGAACAAGTACTGATATGCAATATTAATGTATATTATATAATACTTAGCACTAAATGTTTAATAAATACACTAATTACACTAATAAAATATTTTTAAAAAGTATCACAAAACATTTTGTATTTTATACTTTGATAAACAAAATTAAAACCAAAAATATATAAAATATCTTCACAACCACAAAAACAGCAATTTTAAAAATTAAAGTACAGAAAATCTCAATGAATATATAAGTACATAACAAAGATTTTACACATATATTGTAATTCACACACACACACACAAAAAAAAAATTAAGTGAAATAACATGCATACTAATATATAATACATTGTTACGCTATACAATCAATACTGATTGGGTTTTCAAAACTAAATTCATTTACTACTTAATTTCTTAATAAGTTATGAATCGTTACATGCAAAATAAAAAATTTTGCTAATGTAAGAGGCACAGATTGGAATGTAAAGAAATTTAACATGTTACTCAAGCCTAAAAGACATAAGTGGCACGAAAATCAACCTATTTCAAACCTATCAACCTATATATTATTTTCAACTCAAATTGGTTTTAATTAAAATCAAATATCATTTAGTTTCAGTAATCAATACTGCTGCTATCTTGATTAAGTAACACTATAAACTCAAATGCTGTTTTTTACTTGAGGCTTTTCCTCCCCAGATCTTTCAGAATCAGATTGTAGCTCAGCTAATTCTTTCTGCTGCATATTATTAAATAAAGAGAATAAGGCATTGCCTTGCTTTCATCACACTTTCATTGTGTGGGCTTTAGGAACAACCAGTATAAAAGAAGTGCCAGATAGCAGTTTGCCTTCCAAATGATCACAACCACAGTTTGAAAACTGAGTCACCGGCAAATAATATCACGCACTAAACTATATTTCTGGAAGCAAAGAAAATTAACCAGCTGCCATATGAGCACTAAAGTTTTCATGCTGAATGAGCAAGGCAGAAGTAAAAAGTTCTGAACACAGTCTTGCACACTTCAGCAGAAGGTGATAAATGTCAATGATTAAATTGTTGCCTAAACAAATTCATTAGTCCCAGGAGATGTCAGTGGTTCTAAACTCTAAAAAAGAAAGGAAACAAATATAATACACAAAATAAAAATAGCATTAAACAAACCATATTAAAATACTAATGATTTATGCTAATGGCAGAATTCCAACAACTTTTAAATAAACGAATAAATTTTCTAAATTCTAATTCTTTATTAAATAACAATTTTTATAATAAAAGATATTTGGGTACTTTATGATTGCCTCTAGTACCGTGACCAAAAATTCATAAAAGGTCTTCAAAAGGCAACCAATAATGTCGCCAAAAAGTATTTATGTAGCAGCCCTGTTATGCACTTGGAGCACTTTATGCACATTTGAACTTTGAGGCCCTCTCATAAAAAAAAAAACCCTTAACTTCTGTATAAGCAGATGGTGTATATTAAAGGAATAAATCTGAAGTAAGTTAGTAATTGACTTTTTTTTTTTGAAAAGGAATAACAGACTTTAATAAGGTGATTGAATTTAGCAAGTTGTCATAATTCGTATTTAATCTACTTAAAACTTGGCACTCTCATGTCTAAAATATTTTGGTACATCACTTGGTTTTTTTAAAAATTATCATTGAACCTAATCGAAAAATTTAGTTCAGATAATTTGACTTTCTTAATTTAAGAATTTCCTTAATTTTAAATGGGTATTTTTTTTCCAATCATTATTTAATTTAAGATACTCTGTACAAAAAAAGGGGGGCAATTCTATAATCTCCTGTTCTACTGGGCCAATTGACGAAATTCAAATTGCATTTTTCATGTCTTGAAAGCATAATTTAGGATATAGATTTTAGATTTATATATAGCATTGTTCTAACATATTTATTTTGATATAAAATTGGACAATTCCTGAAATGACATACTGATTATATATATATATATAGGTTTTGTTTAGTTGATTATGGGCAAAGCACACCAGGGCTATCTGCCTTTAAGGGAAGGGATGCCTTCTTGGAAGACTTTCTAAGGGAAACTGGCTCATATAAGCATTACAAGTGGGGAAAACCACATGTCACCAGCCTGTTCATGTGGAATCGAAGCCAGATTGAAATTACCAGTATTCAGCAATTTTACCACTTGGCTGCTGTGGTGGACGCAATCTCCATCTGAATGAATTTCTGCCAGTGACACATGCTTCATTCTTCATTGATGTAATTAGCATGTGGTCACACCTTTACTAGATGATGCCATAGTATATGAAAGTTGTTTTTATGCATAACAGTATGTAATTTTATTATATATAATTTAGATTGGTTTGTTTGATTATGGCAAAGCCCACAAGGGTTATCTGAGGGGAGGCATGTCTTCATGGAAGACTTTCTAAAGGAAACTGGCTCACATCCACATTACACACAGGATAAAGCATGAAAACACATATGCAGAAAGGCTGTTTGCCAGAAATCAAACTAACACTATTCAGTGACTTACAAATTCAGTCAGCTGGTGGTCTATATTGGTAATCTAGAATTTATAAATCTACAATAAAGAGCTAATAAGCATTTTATGACAGTTTGAACTCAATGACAAGATGAGCAAATAATGCCATTTAAAACTTACTTTTCTCTTTTCTAATGATGTTACCAAATGAACTTATATTCTGGATTAAACATGTTAGAAATTACAGGTGAACTGTGATTTCCTACATTTTTAATTAGTATTTCTTATTCATCTTTCTTGCCTTCCCTTTCCCCCCTCTCAGGCCCAATTAATTGGGAATTGAATGTATATTAAATACACAGCTACATTGCTTTAACAGTATTTCAGTAAACAAATTTTGACACAATTAATTTAATTTTCTGTTTGATAACATTATATATTTCTATACAGATCAATATTTTCAACTGCCACCGGCACAATATGTTTCAAATCAAAAGGAAGTCTCTGGGAAAACAATTCATTGTAACCTCAAAATCATGCCAAAAGCCTGGACTGTAACAATATGAACAGAAATCCTGATTTAAAAAATAAATAAAAGGACGACTGTGCTAGATGATTACAGATACTACTAGTTCAATGCATCATCCAAGCAAACAGTTCAGTGGCACCACAATTTATGACAAAAACATCCAATATTATCAATGTTAGATCCGTAAATTAATTTTCTCAGATTATAAAACTGTAATATATACACTCTCATCCCAGAAAGTAAAGAAGGAGAAGCCCTGTGCTGGCATCTATTGGCAAAGTAACCACAGTATAGGCGCTGGTATAATTCAAGTAGCAGTCTTAAAATCATATATATATTTAATTTTAAATTCTCAGTTTTCATTGAAATGCAGTAAATACATAGAGTTCAGCATGTGTACACTATATATTTGCAGATTTTGAATCCCCCCTTTAATACATTTATGAATCTTCAAAACACGAGACTTTTAAATGAGATACATTATTTTAGTAACTGCAAAGTATTGAGCTTTCATAGGATGGTG
>KK114343.1:12622-45525 GCA_000611955.2 Stegodyphus mimosarum | reverse complement strand
AAAAAAAAAAAAAAAAAAACTCAGTATTTTTATGAGGTTAAAAAAACTGGCAAATCAGGGTCTTTAAACGGTTAAATACTACTAGAAATTCTTCCTTAATTGGTAATTCTAGGTATTGTTCTGTCTGCTGTATGTTCACAATATTTATTTAAGTTAATTTAGGCTACTACTGGTTCCCATATGCATTCCCATTTCTTAGTTTCTCATTAACTTATTATTAATTATTCTAGAAAATATAAAAAAACTTTAGATCAAAGTACATTTAAATTTAACTTACTTGGCTAGATGCCTGTAACAATGAAAGCAAAAGAGAAAAAGAAAAGAAGTTTTAAATAACAATGCTCACAAATCTTCAAGCAAAAAATTATAACCTCTGTTCTTCAAAAGCACTTTAGAAATTCTTACACTAAATGGATACTTATACATGATGTATGAAAAGAAAAATTTGTGCTCATTTACAGCTTTCTGTTTTCAAAGTAATCCAGCAAACTCAGATTGTATTTTAAAATTATGTACAAAAAATTCAACTCACTGGTGGATATGACCTTGCAGGCTGATACTGATTCTTTTCCAAACTAAACTGATCTTCAGTTGTTTTTCTGTACACAGGGTTATCAAAATTCATGCTGGTAACATTTTTTCTTAAATAATGCTTGTATATCAAGAAACCAACCTGAAACAATATCAGGATATAAATTATGAAGAATCACAAATTTATTGGCATGGAACTAGAATGACATACTCAAAGAGAAATAATCAGGATAGTGATGGATAAAATTAACATTTAAAGATTCACATTTATAAAAATCTAACTCTGAATAATTTATTAGATTATTTCAGCTAGAAACAAATTAAAAAATTCCTTTTTCTTTTAATTTTCCTTTTCTGGAGCAGCATCTCATTAGGAAAAGTTCTAATTTTCCAAATTTCATTACTGAAAAATATTAGTCATGGTTTTTTCAATCTCTATACAGAGTAAAACACAGAATCTGTCCATATATTAATTAACATCTCATGAAATGCATTTGAAATACTATCACACAATTACTTCAAAATGTAATTCCTTAAATAATATGGCAGTTTAATAACAAAATGGATTTTAAATGTGTAATTTTTAGATTAACTTTTGACCAGTATAGGATGAGTATTTACTAAAGAACATACTATTATGATGTTAATAAATCTTTCGATGAATTATTTTTATATATTTTTATTCTGTTACGTAAACTGTAAATTTACAAAGAGATTCATATCAAGAATGATAATTACCAAAGCTAATAATAAAATTATTCCACTCAAAGCACCAATTATTATCCCAGCAAGTCTTCCAGTATCAGGAAACAAAACATCTCCACGTTGCATTTCTGATACATTCCCATGTAAACTTGAGTTATTATCTGCAACAGAAAATATTTCTCAGACTCCTGCTCCCTTATATCAGATGTTTATAATTCAAAATATGAACAAATTTGCAACCAAATACAGCAAAATCGAGCAAACACACAATTTACTGAAACAGTGGCAAACCATTTTCTCTCAATTTATTATTTGGTGTAATTTAAAAAAAAAAAAAAAAAAAAAAGTCTTATTTTTGTAATAAATTATGTGAAGAAGGCACTTGTTCTGACTTCTAATGTAACAGCACTGATATCCATTTCAATGTAAAGTTCAATAATTGTAATTATTTCAAATTATAATTCTATTTTATCATAATCGAAAACAGAAAATATAGAATGCAGCTACCTGTATAGAAATTTTAATTAAAAAAAAAAGAGGACACACAACATAATTAACACAAAGGGGAGAAAATACAACCTATCAGCAGTCTGGTCTTCTTCCTCTTCCACAATCCTTTGAATTTTGTTATGAGCTGCTGCCATACACTTAAGTATATTTTTGTGTTTAATCTTGCAAACCAGTTGATTAATTACCTCACAGTGTTTTCATGTGTCTACAAAGTTACATAAACTTAAGAAAAACTATGCAAGATAAATAACATCAATGCACTACTTCCAATTCACTGGCAGATTCTTTATAACGGCATAATTTGTTTAAGGCATTATAATACAGTTGCTTTACAGTTAAAAGCAAAATCCTGTTAAAAATCTTAATGGAAACATTTAGACTGGGAAAACAGAGTAACATTCAAGAAATTCAGCAGTTATTTGTTAACAACTTAAAATACAAAATTTTATTCACATTTTTTTTTTGGCATTTCAGGTTACAAAAAAACTCTTAGAAATTGCATGAACTTCCATATTTACCTTCAAAAAAGCTGGTAAGATTGCTAGGTAAGGTTAGGTTACCTGAACATGGCAAAGCACATAAGGGTTGCTTGCCAAAGGGGAGACTTACCTTCTCCAAAGAACTTTCTAGGAGAAATTGGCACGTATTCATATTGCACATGGATAAAACCACAAAAATCAATGATACAGTTGCCTATTCATATGGGTTCAAACATAGGTGAAACCAAAGTCTAACCCACTCAGCCACTTCTGGGGATTGACTGCACTTAAGTGGATACAAAATTAAATTACAACTTTAATTCTCTTTAAAAAAAAAAAAAAAACTATCTTGCCAGTTGACATGAGGAGAATGGATATCTCAAAGTGAAATTAGTATTAAAATTCTTTTGTAAAAATCTATTTCTCCAACTGAAATGTGAAGAAAAGAGATCTTAAACATCCTCTGATTACATATTTCTTCTCCCCCTCCCAAATCTATGACTTACAATTAATGTGTTAAAATTCCTTTAAAAAATTTATGGATGAATTCAAAATGAGTTTAACAATTACTAAAAATAGTGAAATATTGCATAATTTGGATGCAAGAAAGTACCTAAAAAATTAATAATTTTTTAAATTTTAATTTAGTATACTTCAACATAGAGAAATTTACATTAAAATTATATCAGATGTTAGTATAATCATCAGAATTACAAAAATACATTTATCACAACTACAGATCAAAAATAAAAAGAATTTCTGCAGATCAGTGAACTGATGCCAAATATCTTCCCATGCATTTTCTAGCAAATGTTGATCAAATGCATCATTCAAGTGTCTTAAAAGCATAAAAATAAATCTACTTGCACAAGTTGCCATCATGCAATGCAAAAATGACATAAATACTTATATTACCAAATAACTACACACCTGAAGTGAAAAAAATAAATATATAAATTAAAAGTTGATAAAATTTCAATGCAAAGAAAATCAGTGATGACACAGATCAGGCATGAAAACAGGCACCAAAGCTAAAATGGAATTTGGAAAAAGTTAATCCAGAAAATATGTATACCTATGGTGTAAACTTCAGAAGGCTCAATATTGCCAAAATCTAATCTTGAAGTATTTGAATCATTAATAAAGTGATAAGAAAGCTCTGTAGTAGATGAGATGACATTAATATCACTGCCTTGAGAAACAGGTGAGGTAGTAGTACTATGACTGGCAGGGACAGTTGAAGAATTTGACAACTCTAAATAAAGAGATGATTTCAAAAAGTACATAAATTTGAAAAGAACTTAAAACTTCAAATGCATATTAGAATCTTGATTTACTTCATAAAAGTTCCTTTCAAACAAGATTTTGAAAATATTTATGGCAGTTTTTCATTAAAATAGCTTGTAATTACTAAAAAACACTCGCATTTCACATTAATGATTTGAAAGTTAGTATGTTTCATATTAATTTTTTATAATCTCAAATTCTTACCCCAAAAAATATTTTCAAAACATCATATCAATAAAAGTACATCATCAATTAAATATTTTAAAATATATACAAGATGTACTAGCATGATATTAATTCAAATATAATTTTATTCTTCTTGAATTTAAAATGAAAAAAAATCATACTTAAATAATTTAAATAATATATACTGTTATGCATTAAAAATACACTCAAATTCATTAAGTATATTACATTCTGAAAAGACAACTGGTGAAGGGGGGATGTTGAGCATAATATTAATGAAATGTATACAATCTAAATATTCAGAAACTTCAACTTCTTAAATTTTTTAAAGCAATTTTCCCTTAAATAAAACATCTAGCATGCATAAAATATAAAAACAATTAAGCTAAAAACAAAAGCAATTGTTCACAGACTTGATGAATAATTAAATTCATCAAAAATAAACATTTATGCATAATATGAAGACTTAATTTATTTAATAATACATCAGTTAACTGTACATTAAGGATTTTAACTCAAGTTACCAAGTTTTTAAAATATTCCATAAACTTTAAGAAATATATTAAACTGTCCTTCAAGCGAATGTTTTCAGTTTTTATTTTACAGTTTTCCAGAAATATGAGAAACATATCAAAACAATAAAAAAAAATCTCATAAGAAACAAACCATAAATACTTTTTACATCCACAGCCGAATAGATGTATTTGAGTTTCAGACCAAGAGAATAAATTACAAGTAGCAGGGATTAAGAAAATAAACTACAAGCCCCACTAACATCTTAACATTTGATCAAAGTTCATAATTCGTGTACAAGTTCATATTTCTAAGAAGGAGCCCAGAATGCTAGATACAGTTCAACCAAATATGAGATTAATATTTAATGCGATGATGAGCCATAATAAAACAAAAAGCATTTCCCTAGCCAACACAAACAATACAAGGGTATGTTTTCAACTAAACAAATAGCACAAATAGTACTCATATATTTGACAATATGGCTCTTTAAAAAAAAAAAAAAAAAAAAAAAAAAAAAAAAAAAAAAAACTTTTTTCTTTTACATCTAAATAGGGGGATTTTGTATAACTTTTATAATTTTGTAGCCACTGGAATTATATAAAAAGTTCTTGAATATTTTGGCTGTAAATGTTTTAAAAAAGAAGGCAATAACTAACTGTATCCCACAAAATGATATTCTAAGAGAAATGCTGACAAACGCCCAAAAAGATCTTGTAACATTATCAAAAGACCAATAAATGCACACTGGAAAAGACCTAATTCAAAAAAGAAAAATTCCATATTATGATAATTGCATATGCCAGGGTAAAATGCTAACGTAACCTATAAGTTTAAAAATAAAATTACTATGCTTTTTAAAACCTTTGCCAGACTTTTGGTTTTACCTGCATTTGTGCAGTGACAAGTATAAAAGTACTGACTGAAAGTATACGAATGATTTCACTTAGTACTCAAAAGCTAGATCTGGCGCCCTATACAGGCAATATGGGCAGCATTTTCTGGAAGATGTCAGTCAAGCTGTTCTAGCAAGCTACATCATCACAATGGAGCAACTGAGATAAAACATAAAAAGGCTATGAGTTAAAAAAGCCAATGATGCAATTTTTCTAATCCCTAAATCATGTCAAAAAGGAAGTACAACAAATGTCTGTTGAAAATAAGATGCGTTCTAAGACAAGTGGAAACAAATTTAAACTTGTAAAATGTTAGGAATTTCTTGAACTGAAAGACTCTTCTGATCAAAGATTAACATTTTTATTGGACTTTTCTGGATCAAAATGTACACTTTGACAATCCCAGAAGGCAGGGATATGATAATGCTGTCAACATTAAAGACAAAACAAGCGAGCATTCAGAAGAAGATTCTAGATTTAAATAGTAGAGAAATATATATCCCATCTGAATAGTATATCAATATATATCACTATTCAGAATTATAAAATATGTATGTTCTTTTCTCTATATCAATAAACAAATGGAAAATTTTTTCTGTTCTCACACTGAAAATTTAATAACCATTAAAGAAATTTGTCTTGCAAAATGAGAAGTTAAAAATTAGGTTAGGTTATTTGAATATGGCAAAGCACAAGAGAGCTATCTACCTAATAGGAGAAAGGCCTTTGTGGAGGACTTTCTGATGGAAACTAGCCTGTATTAATATTACACATGAGGGGGAATCATGTAGCCAACCCATTTGGCTAGGTTTGAACCCATGTCAAACTCCCAATATTCAGGGAGTTATTAGCCATTCAGCCAATGGTGATGAACTGTACTTTCATTCCAAATAGGCAAGATTCATGAGGCTGTAAAGATAATGTATAAAATGAAGCTCATGGGCAAGCAAATTAGATATCAGATTATGAGTTGTCTATACCATTGCTTGTCAGGTACACTCTTCTTTTCATAGTCAATCACAGAAGCAAATCCCTCCAATCATTCATATGTGTCTTACAGTCAATTTAACTTTTTAAATTTTTGAAAAAGTTCTTTTCTCATAAGTGTTCGAGGCTTAAAAATTGAGAAAAGTATTAGATGGTGGAGTTGTACTCAGAACCATGAGAATATTCAATTACAAACATTCTAACAAAACTCCAGTACGTCCAGAACCCATTAAAATTTAAAGACGGCAATCATTCGTTATAAGCATTCCAGTGAAACTTGGTGAATTCAGAAAAGTAATTTCAAACATTTTTTCTTTAGTCTACTTGCATTCCTTAGCTTACTTGCAGATAAATTACTTTCTTCAATGAAGCAATGATTTTATTGGCCTATCAAGTCACCAAAAAAAAAGTTCCTACTTTCAAATGCACTTCTTACGGATACTTCATTTATGACCACCTTATGATTTTTTTTTTTCTTTTACAATTTTGATATCAGAAGTTGCACTTTTGGAAAAACTGAAATTGATAAAAATTTATTTCAGATCATATATAAGATATGAAATTTGAATTCCTTATCTTCCATCAACAGAAAATCGCAATGTTCAAAATTACAGTATGGTAATAATGTTTCAAACTACAATGATGTCACGAAAGATTCTGTCTCACAAAAGAGTCCATTTATAGCAGCTTGCAAATGATAGTATTTTTAATTAGATAAAAATATATATTTTGACTTGAAATATTAAAATGATAATATTATAAATATTTCATGAACTTATAAATAGAGAAAATACTTAAAACCGAAAACATACATTGTATATACATAAAAAAAATCTAATGTTCAAACGCAGCTACTTCCTCCATTAATATGCAAGTACACAAACAACTTACTGTCAAATACACATGTTGTATGATCATTGGCCAGTTTCATTCTATCAGGACAGGCACATGTATAACGTGGAGAATGAGCTGTAATATTAGGAGTTGGCAAACACAGATGAGAACAGTGGCCATTCATGTTCCTACAGTGATTTACTCCTAAAAATGAGAAGCACGCATTATAAACATTCTGCACTGATTTATTTAGCATTAAACTATAAACAAAATGGTTTATTACACAGATTAATTAGATATTCATAATAAGGTTTATACAAGAAGGAATTCTTCCTTTTTACTTTTAGAAATAAGATTAGAGTACATAACTGTTTTTTAAATAACACGATGTGCATCAGGTAACTCTTTCGGCAAAGATACATTTCTGCTTCAAGTGACTTAATTTACTCTGACAAGCCAGGCAGGTTAGGTTAGGTTAGGTTATTCAATTATGGCAAAGCACACGAGGGCTATCTGCCTAAAGGGAGGGATGCCTTCGTGGAGGGCTTTCTAAGGGAAACTGGCTCGTATACACGTTACACATGGGGAAAAGCTCGAAAACGCCCATGCAGCCAGCCTGTTCGTGAGATTCGAACCTCGGACCGAACTATCAGTGTTCAGCGTCTTTACCGCTCGGCCGCTGGTGGGCCCAAGCCAGGTAGTCCCTAAGGTTTGAACTACATGAAAATTTTAAAAACAAAACAACTACTGATATGATGAACATAAGAAAAACCACAAAATTTTCCACATAACTAGCAAGTGATATAATAACTGAATTATTTCTTTGTTGTTTCCACTACTGCATATATAAAAAATCAATTATTATATTAGAATTATGTAAACAAAAAGTAATTTATCACTTTTTTTGAAAAAAATATAAGATGTTTTTGCATTTAGCACTTGATCAGAGTATATTTTTAATAATGTAATACTCATTTAAATAAAACACAATCAATGTCTAAAAACATTCCCTCACTTGTATTAGAATAAATAAATATTTAACTTGTAAAAATAAAAATCCAATTAGGACTGTAGCTGGAATTCTACTACATATATTTAACAATTTACTGTAGAATTTTTTTTTTTTTTTTAAATACAACAAAACAAAAATCAATAAATATAATAATTTAAATATGGTTATTTATACTTAATTTTCGGTTCCCTCTTTAAAAATCCTGCATAAAATGACATTTTAATAGTTTTTAATACATATTAGTAAAGAAGAAATTTTTTCTTTCTTTTTTTTTAAATTTATTCATATAATTCTTCCAATTTCATATAAATCAAAAACCATTTCAATAATTTTCCAACTTAACATCTTTAAAACGATGTTACAACAATCTTATATATTTTAAATTTCTGAGGAGTTAAAAAATTACCTTCAGGTTGTTTGTAATGATGATATATATGAATGCCCATGGGTGAATAAATTCCAGTGGCAACTACACTTTTTTCTTCTCCATTAAATTTGTTCATCTTGTGAATAGCTTCCGATTCCCAATCTGACCAGTATACCCAATCCTAAAATAAATTAAGGTTTTAAAGTGAATTTTAAAATAATTTTTACAGAATAAGAAATATATAAATTACAGATAGTATGTTAATCCTACTCCTTTAAAACTGAATTTTGAAAGTAAGTTACAATTTTGCTACAGTGAAATTCATGTATGTAAAAGTTAAAATTATCTACTTTTCGAAATACATCTGAAATGTAACTTGTATTCTGCTAAAATCTGCATCATGTCGTCACCTAATATCTGAAATTAATGCATTATTAGAAAACCAAATTTCACAAGCATCTAATTTTACAATAAACACACTCACTTCAAAGACATCGATTGAAAATGGATGCTTCAATATGACTGGGGAAGATAATATCACTCTTCGGTTATCTCCATTAAAATCAGCAGAACTCACAATATGGAGCTTCGCATCAGCCCAGAATATTTTTTTTGAAACAAAATCTGAAATTTAGAAACTTTTTTTAATTTTTACACTTTTAAAAACAATGTTTTATGGATTAGAACTTAAACTATTGAGATACCATTTTACTTGAACATCCCCATTTTACACCCTCTTTTATTTACTTATTTATTTTTTATTTGGCAGTGTGCTATAATAGGGTATTTTAATACGTTCAGAATAAGATGAAAAAGTTTTATGTTATATGGAATAATTATACTAGTTAAATGCATGATATACCACACAGACAATTACTGTACCACAAACTCCAAGACTGCTACTAATTATAATATCTAGTTCCGTGATTTTAATTTAGGTCTGCATTCTCCGTACTGGTTACTGGTATGTCTGAAGACAAGCAAATAGTTAATGACATATCATTTAATTTATCCCAATTTCTCATTCTATACCACAAGGAAATATAGTTATTTCATGTATTTCAACGTTAATGTGGAAGATAACATTATTGGAAGACATTAATATTACTCAAATTATCTTTTTATTAAAACAAATATATGTGCACCTAGAAGAAATCATCTCATACTTTTGAAAATTAACACGCAAAAATATTGCACATGTGGACCCGCGAATTTTTTTTTTTTTTTTTTGCAATGCAACCCTCAAGCAGTCATAGTTTAGACATCCATGCTATACATCATATATATAAGTGTGTGTGATGAAAAAGACAAATGTTGACGAAGAGATATGTAAAAAATTGGAAGAATCTGTAATGAATAGGAAACTGGTAGCTGCGGCAGAATAAATCTTCATTCTAATTTCAGTAAACCCATTGTGGTCACAAGCAATTTGAAACACCACTTGTGTCTATTTCAAAATGTTTACATTTCTGATAAATTTGCAATAAGAAGAGAGCAGCAGGCAGCAGTCCAGCTAGGCTGAAGCATAGAAAGCAAGTGCGTTGTGCTCAAGATGAAATCTTTATGAAGGATACATTAGTTTCGGTTCTAAATGCATTTTGATTGCATAATTAATACTGCTGTAAAATTATTATTGGCTGTTTGAGTTTTATTTCCATTCACACCTCCAGCATTGTGCAAGAGTGATAGACATGGATTAGACTCAAAATGACACAGTGAAAAAAGGGATTACTATTTTTAGAATAGAGAACAGAATACCAAATTAAACACTAAGGGTCTTGTTAATTTAAATTATACTTTATCTTTTACATATTTTTTTATCTTATATAAATCAATGAGTTGAAAATTCTTTGTGTAATTCTTTGCTTGTAAATATTTTTAACAAATAAAATGAAATATTCCTTTCAATCAGTCTTTAAATAACCTTTTCTGGTTAGAGTGTTTTTAAGGGTGCCCCCTGCGTTATCAATAAGCTGTTGTTTCTTTTATCGAAGTTGTTCTTTCATTTATGGTAACCTGAGTAGTCGAGTGTTGTGGAAACCCTATTATGACATAATTGGTTGTATGATTGCAGTGAATTTGACTGATGGGAAAATATTTGTTCGATCAGTTAGGATGTACATCACGTATTGTATGCTGGGCATCGTATAATGGGTATTTAGTGGTATAGAACAAGAGAGCGAAATTTTTTTTTTCTGGTTGAGGACAGAAGAAAAGAAACTGTTAGATATAATTTAAAGGAATTATAAGGAAATGCGTATGGTCGAACGTCAGTGGATACCTGTACTACGAAGGATATTTTTTTTACTCTTATTTTTTGCGAATTTATGTAGCGATGGTAAGTGGATATTTGCTTTGTGTAGTGCTAAGATGAATTTCTTTTTGTATGTTACTTCATTGTTTGATTTAAAATGTAGATAATTGAGATTATATATTTTTTGTTTGGCTATGGTATAGAATTGGCTGCTCTTTTGATTTTTTAAGTGAAAATAGATTAATGTGTGCATGAACAAAGTCAAGGACAGTGCGTAATGTCAATTCGTGCAATTCTCTGTTTTTTTTTTTTTTTTAAGTGAAAATAGGTTGATGTGCACATGGATACAGAGTTTGTGCAATTCTTTTGACTTATTATTTTGGCTTTGTGTAGCAGCGATGTTTGGCGCAAAAATCGCCGTTACGCAAAGACAAAATAACATGTCAAGGAACACAAACTTGTTGTTTATGTACCACTAAAAATTGCCAATTTTTGCCAAGGGGCACCTGTAAATATGGTTTTACCCTTTTTCTATTTGAATAATATTTATTATCATTTAGCATGATAAAATATTTTATACATCACTTTTATAAAAGTTATGGGTTATTCCATTATGGCAAAGCACACGAGGGCTATCTGCCTAAAGAGAGGGATGCCTTCATGGAGGACTTTCTAAGGGAAACTGGCTTGTATACACGTTACACATGGGGAAAACCAAGAAAACGCCCATGCAGCCAGCCCTTTCGTGGGATTCGAACCTCAGACTGAACTACCAGTGTTCAGCGTCTTTACCGCTCGGCCGCTGGTGGGCCTCACTTTTATAAGCTAATATAAGTTATAACAGCAGGCTCTACATTTAGTCATTTCATTTAGCATTAAACTTACCAAGTGCAAGACCATTGGGCCATTTAATATCAGAAGATACAATTACAGCTCTATGACTACCATCCATTCCAGCTCTTTCAATTTTAGCAGGTTCACCCCAATCAGTCCAGTAGATCCATCTAGAATTTTTAAAATTTGATAAAATAGCTTGCAAAAATATTCTTCACAATTAAAAACATAATACCAATAACACAGCAACAAAAAATTTTAAAACTAGCTATTTACAGAATTATGTACACTTCCTTCCAGAACTTATTTCTTTGAATACTTTGATATATATGACATATAAATTTCTAAACAAAAAGATACGCATATGTAAAAGTTAACACACACTGATAAATAAGTAAATTTGGAATATTAAAAAACTTTTTTACATACACAAATGGAGATATCACTTTTATTTAGAACGGAATGCAAAAATTAATTTCCATCTATTGCTTCAATGGTAAAGTATTTAACATAAAATTTCGAGTTTACTTTAAACAGTCTATATTGTAATTATCTCATTAAACACAACTAAAATAAATCAATCTACATTGTATTAAAAGTCAACTTCACACAGTTGATTAATGAATAAAACTAACCCTTCCAAAGGATCCAGTATTATTGCCCTAGGTTCATCTAAATCTTCATTAATAATAGTTTTTCGCATTTTTCCGATTTTATCGGACATTTCAATCGTATTCTTGCCCGTATCAGTCCAATATATGTGCCCATAGATCCAATCTACAGCAATGCCATCCACAGTTAAAAGATTGTTAGATATGATTGTTGTTACTGGAGCTCCTGTATCAATCGGAACACTGAAAAGCATACAAAATGTTAAATACTGTGAAAAAATTACTTTATGACAATTCAAACAAAACTCTTCATAATTATTTACTGTAAGAGAAAAAAAAAAGAAAGAAAATATTAGTAAATAATACCTTTTAATAGCCTCTTCAGTTACATCAGACCAAATAACAGTACCAGTTCGATAATTGTAGTCTAGGGCGACACAATTACGAAGATTACTAACTACAGGAACATATTCAGAAGTTTCTGTATCAATTTTTCTAATATCCTGCCTATTTGCAAATAATATGACAGTGCGTCCTTCTGCATGAGAAAAAAGTATCTAATCAGAATTTGTCTGATATAAGCATAAACTCTGATAGTTCCTCTCATTTGATATAAAAGTAGGAACATAAATAAATGATGGGATGATAAAATAAAATAAAATTTTTTTTATACAAATGGAAAACATTCCTAATTTAACCTGTAGATCATAGGCAGGCACAGAAATACTTCTCACCTTTAGCTCTACATCTTCTGTTGTTGTTAGGCTCCAGCATATAGCCATCTAAACATTCACACTTGTAGCTACCTTTTGTATTATAACACAGCTGAGAACATGAACCTGGTATTTCACATTCATTAATATCTAAAAGAAATCGATTTGTATTTTTTCTCTTTTTATAAATTTTAAGACATGTGAAAAGTCCTGTACCTTTACACATTTAAAATATTTAAAATAATAATAATAATAATAATAATTACCTTCACAAGTTCTATTATCAGCAAGGACATAGCCATCTCGACATCTGCATTCATATCCAATGGGAAGATCATGACAAATTTGAGAACAACCTCCATTGTTTTCTTTACACTCATCCTTATCTAAAAATTACAGTACAATATTACTTTTATATTAAAGGAAATCAGTCTTAACTCTATAACAATGCACAATAAATTAAACTCAATGATTAAAAAAAATTAAAGAAAATTATATAAGCTTAATAAGTTTCATCATTTTAAATAAAACTGCACACACATTAAATGTTATACGAGATTTAAAATTTTTCTTAATAAGATCAGTCAGGAGTGGAGGAGGGACATAATGTAGCAATTAAATCACCATAAATTTATACTTATATTAGAAAATTTTGGCATATATGATTTAATATATTATTCTCCTTTACATCAATGACAAATACACATTATAATAATTCTTAAAATGATTCATAAATTCTTGAAAATACATAGTTTAACACATAAACAATCTTTTTTAAAATCCTTAGAACTCACACAAAGTAAAGAAATAACATTTCATGTACCTAAGATTACGGTCTACTAAATTTTTTTTTTTTTGAAGGCATGAAAAGTAAAAACTTAATGTATTCATATGACATGAGAATTTAAGAAATTTAAACAGAATTCTAATTTGCTATTTTCAAACAGAAATGAATTAAAAATTGTATCTGCTTTTCAGGTTATTTTTTACACACTAAAATTTTACAACACAGATTCTAAATGCTAATAAACATCAAACACCTAATAATAATGATAAGATCTTAAACCTGATATAATATTGGTCAGACAGCGGCAAAAATTTTTTGGATTATGCATTTACAGAGCTGTCTTCCCTCCTGCTTTCCCAAAGCTTTGAAATTTCCAATATTCCAACCATTTTGAAACCAGAAAAAATACAAATCTCAATCAATTAAAAAAAAAAAAAGAGCTTATATTGCATTTACCCTTTCCAGATGAGGGTACCACCTACGCATCACTGGAGAACTAACATAAGGGACGGGTGATGCATATATGCATTTTAAGCTCAAACATATTTTAAAAATCACTAAATGGCATTCTGCATCCATTACTTTTGAAAGAAATATAGTTTTAGGATCCTGAAACTCAGTTTGATCACATTCTACCTGATGTTGGTGTCAGCAGTTACAGGGATAGGAGCCCTTTGAATTGCTTTTATCACTTATATTCTAGGTACTTCCCTTTTTGTTTCGGAAAGCCTTGACATCAGTTATTATGGGGAGGAAGCGTTATTTATCAGAGGAAGGATATACTTGCATGGTAGATGAACCAAAGTGACATAGATGAGGTCCAGGATTCATCTTCAAAGAGAGTGATTCTCATATAAAAAATTTTATTAGACTGAGCTCACCAAGTATCTGCCTTCTACTTCCCATGAAAGATTTTGTTACTTCTTCTTGTAAACAGTCTTTCTTGAATTTTTTTAATTAAAGTTTATTAATGTAATTTGCAAAATAAAACTTCAGAATAATTTGAATAGTGCTTCTAAAAATCATTTCTCAAAGTAAGCAATTATTTTTTACATATTTTCATGTAAAGGTGTTGGCACCCGCCGTTGATTCCCCTGGAGCATGCGCATAATAAGCAAGCTCTCTGCTGCATAATATTTTTTCCAGAAGGAGTTAACCAAAGTCTGTGGTGAGTATCGGATGCACGCGAGAAGCGCTAAGTACTGCGTAATTCATGTATTTTACTTATGTTTCTACGTCTTCAAAGCATAAATAAATGTTTGTCCTGTAGATGGAAGTCGTCATTTTTATTCTACAAAAGGAAAAAGATTTATTAAATGATTTTAACATATGACAGCTTAAATAATAATCTAAAATAATACCAAAAGTTATACCACTAGGACTTGATTTTTCTTTCCCCAATTTTGTTTTCAAAAGTTAGGCTTAGGGATGCAAACCTCCTGATGATGATGATTCTTTTCAACTCCCATCCGTCCTGATGGAATGTCTTAAACAAAGGTGTTCAGTCTCAAAAAGGTTAAGAGTTTACTACTAAACTTCTGAGGAACTGATTATTTAAATTACAATAGAGCACGCAGGCGGTATTTGTCGAAGAAAAGGGATAAAAGAAACTGGCCACCATGTCTGCCAGAATATGAATCAAGGTTGGACTACCTATTTTCAGCGATTTAGTGTTCAACATTGGTGGATTCTAAACTTTTTAAAAGATTTTACAGATTTTTACCCTAAATACTGATATATATCACAAAGTTACTTACAGCATAAATGTTGTGGCTCATCCTCATAGTCACCGCAATCATTATGACCATCACAAACCAATGACAAAGGAATGCAATGATTATTTCCACAATCAAACTGTTTTTTAAGATCACATTTGGCAGGATGTAAAGCTAAAAGCAAAAATGATTAAAACATGAATATATAAAAATATTTGATTTTAATATTAGTTGAACAATTATAAAAAACTAAAATGATCAAAAACAAATATTTCTATTTGGAATAAAATTATCATTTACGAAATATAAAATTTTAATTACTTCCTAAATCTTAATTGGATAACAAACATGTTTTGCAGTATTTACCAGGCATGCATCTACAAACTGGCATAAAAATAGTTCCTGCTTATTTCTGCAATAAGATTAGGTATAAATTTTTGTCAAAGTCTTATAATTTTAGAATATATCTGTTCTATAAGATAATCCCAAAACTTTCAATGGCCTATGAACTTAGTTTAAATCATGATTAAACAACTTGTACGGTAAGATTAAAATTTGTAAACTGTGGCCTAATCACAGAACTTATATGAAAAGAAGTTAAAAGTTATAAAATAAGCTAAAGAATTGGAAAAAGAAAAAAATCTGAAAGATTTCAGATTTTAAATTACATCCAAAGGCACGCTTTTTTAACGTTTCATGTGCTACCTTTTTTTAATTAAATATCATGTACTACGTACTCAAACCATAAAATTCAGTTCAAAATCAATATCGCAAAATCATTTTAAAATGAACATATCTTTAGAATTTCCGTAAGTCTCGTTCGCTGGAGATAATGTTTTTTTTTCCGTACAGTGTTGCCATTGCTCGCTTTGAAATCATTTAGTTTGTTAATCAGAAATTCGTTGAAATGTTACAAAACATAAAATCGATAATAAAGCAAATTTCAAATTCAAAATTAGGGCTTCCAGATGCCCATATTCGCAGTAGGATTACGTCATTCAAAATTCGATGGCTCTAGGTTTTATCACAATGCGAGAAACATGCATACACTTATGCAGATTTTTCATTTTTTAAAATTTAATGCACAGCGATAACATTTAGTGGCAACAATTTGAAAAGTGAAACGGGCATTCAGAGTGAATCGATGCAAAATCGCAAAACGAAAGTAATAGTCCTTCGGCACTAAATCCCTTTGGACTAATAATGTTGAAGAATGGGTACAAGAACAGAATTGTTATAAGAAATATGATTAGAGCCTATGCACTGAAGTGGACTCAGGCCAATTTATAATACAAGGAAAAGAATTTAAAGCAACAGTAAGTTGGTGCAATTGTTACATGAACAGAAAAAGTCTGGTAATATGACAGAAAACAAAAATTGCACAGAAATTACTACAAGATCTTGACCATAAAGTCACAAGTTTGTTATTGGTATAATGCAAAATAAAATTTGCATTATCTAACAAATGCCATTGAACTCTGACTTGATAAACAATAGAAGTATGGAAACAAAAGTCCTAAAAAATGTTCCCAGTCAGAAGTACAGGCCAGGAAAAGACTAGGTTTATAGTAGTATTAACATGTATGACAGATAGAACATAATTAAAAACCCACAGTTATTTTATTTTCAAGAGGAAAACTACTAAAATAAAATTCCTGCCAGTATTTTTGTGAAATGGGGGTATGAATAAGAAAGATGTAAAACTGTGGATGGAAAATGTGTGGCAGAGGTGACCATATACTCCACAAAATCAACACAGTTTATTGGTGTGGGATATGTTTGCAGTTACATAACTGAGAATATTAAAAATTGCTTAACATGGAACAGTACTAAGATTGCTGTTATACACGGAGGCTTAACTTCAATGCTACAACCTTTAGACCTCTTTCTGAATAAATCATTCAAAGATCACATGCGTGAACAATGCAATAACTGGATGATGAGAGGCGAAAAGCTGCATATGAAAGACAGAGTCATGCATGCTGCATCACTTGATGTATGATTTCATGACCAAATCATGGAAAAACATTGAAACAATGATCAAAGCTTTCAAAAGGTGTGGAATATCTAATGCTATGGATGGCACTGAGGACGATTTGTTACGGGACACTGATGACAAAGCAGAAATTGACATGCTAGGTACAGAATGGGATCCATGTGATAAGCAGCTTCTCAACAATGAAAGTGAAGATGTAATTGAGGAACTATTTGCCTTAGATGATAAATGTGAGGATTCTGCATGAATTTAAATCCATTGTTGAGTGATTAGTTTTATTTTACAATGGTTTTAATTTTCATAAACTTCAATCTAATTTCCTTTTGCATCTGCCCTATAAGATGCACCTAAGAATTTTTTTTTTTGGGGGGGGGTGTTTATGATTCAACTAGTGCATGATTGAATATGTTCCGGATATCTTTGAATATGTGTAATGCTTGCTTACACAACACGTTTTTAAAAACAATAAGGTCAAGGATTAATTAAATTTCCTTCTAAAAAATAGGCATTCCTTTTTACTATTGCTGTAAGTATATCTCATTTAGACCTTCTCTCCTCCATATCTCTCTATATACTTTGCACTTCATGTAACAGATTTTAAATATTTTAGCATGCATAAAAATCAGTAAATTTTAATGCACCCAATATATTTGATGTAGTAATGTAAATGAAAATTTGATATTAATATGGCTAGAAAATGAATAAAAAACAGATGTAAAAGTATATGTCATATGTGGCAAGTAGATCCACGTGATTTTCAAATTTTGCCATGCACAATTCTAAGCTTTAATGGTTTCATAACTTGTTCAGCAAATTCTTATATTAGGTTTTTTGTAGAGGTCTATGGAAACTAAGGACTTACATTTACAGTCCTCCTCATCAGAACCATCAGGGCATTCATTCATACCATTGCACTGCAGCTGCCCAGGAATGCACTGTAAGTTTTTACACTGAAACTGATCAGGCCTGCAAGTATTTGTACCTGTAATTTAACAATATATATATATATAAATAATAAATAAGAAAATAAATCTCTAATAAATTACTAATTTAATTAGCAATAGCTCTTTAGATCACTTCTTCAGATTTTTATATGCCCCCCCCCTCCTGGCATCTGCAGTGAATCAAAATTTCTCCCCGATTGTGTCATTTCTATATCAATCCATACATGTGAGTCGTAAGTGATGGCATATTGAATGAGGAACATACACCGAAACTTTGACATAACTAAATCGGAACTTGAACTCAAAATTTTGAGAACTGAAATCTTTCTCTTAATAGACTCCACAGTTCTGCTTCTAGCTCTTTTCCCATTAAGACGCTATTTCCCTCGCTTAGCCTCTGCTAGCTACTGTCCAGTATTCTAAAAATATGATCTGTATAAAATTGTAAGGTACATAGCACACCCACAATGATGAAGTGCAATGAATGATGAAGAATATGTGTTCTAAGAATTTGTTCTCAAGGAAAATTATGTGTAGAATTTACAGCTACGTCTTTCTTCAAGTGTCATCTTTACAACTACACAGTAAAACCTCCCCAAGTTAATACAACATAAAGAACCATTGCTAATCCATTGCAGCTTCCTCAAGTCATCTCATTACATACATATGTATCCTATAAGTTAGTCATAGATACACTAACTGGAAAAAAACCCCAACACCAACAGCGAGCTGTGCTAGATAAATGAAACTGATGACATCTATTCAAATTTTGCACTAGAGGTATAAGTGTGGAGCTACTATCGCCACTATGAACATGAATATCAGATCTGCTTTAAAGATGCATTTAAAGTTTGT
Source organism: Stegodyphus mimosarum (assembly GCA_000611955.2). Classification (NCBI taxonomy): domain Eukaryota; kingdom Metazoa; phylum Arthropoda; class Arachnida; order Araneae; family Eresidae; genus Stegodyphus; species Stegodyphus mimosarum. The sequence goes on along the minus strand of KK114343.1, from coordinate 26,509 downwards.
GAGCATTGTTTATTGTTGAGATTTTATGTACTGAGTTGATGTTGGTCAAGAATGCTTTTAAGAAGACAGATGCTGTTATCAACAGCTCAGTGAGTTTGAACGAGGTTGTGTAACAGAGCTACAAGAAGATGGATTTTCTTTCCGCAATATTGCAGAAAGACTGGCAGGAACGTAGCCATTGTGCATGATTGTAGACAACAGTGGTCAAGGGAAGGAAGGTACTGGCTCAAGAATGCCGGGTTCTGGGTGGCCACATGGCACTACTGAGAGGGAAGACTGCCGTGTTCGGCATATGACTGTGGTGCACCATACTGCATCTGCAGCAGATATTCGAGCTGGAGTTGGCACCACAGTGACTGTTACAAATCGGTTACTTGAAGGACAGCTCCAAGACAGATGCCCTAAGCATACATTCCAATGACTCCCCACCACTACCATTTGTAATGTCACTGGAGGATTGAGTGAAGATTTGTTGTGTTTTCCGATGAAAGCCGGTTCAACCTTGGTGATAGTGATGGCCATGTCTAGGTTAGAAAGATGTGAGTGCTTGCAGCCTAGACATATTGGACCTACACCTGGAGTTAAAGTCATGGTAGCAATTTTGTTTGACAACAGGAGAACTCTCAGAATTATCTCATGCACCCTGACTGCAAATCTGTAGGCCAGTTTGGTGTTTTAATCTGTTCTGCTGCCATTCATGAACAACATTCAAGGGGGTGTTTTCTAACACAATAATGCTTGCTGTCATACCACTGTAGTAACCCAACATGCTGTACAAAGTGTCGAAATGTTGCCTTGGCCTGCTAGATCACCAGATCTTTGTCCAGTCAAGCACACATGGAAGATCATTGGATGACAACTTCAGTGTTGTCCACAATCAGTATTAAACGCTCCTGTATTGACCAACCAAGTGCAAAAGGCATGAAACTCCATCCCACAAACTGACATCTGGTACCTATATGACACAATGCATGCACATTTGCAAGCTTACATTCAAAATTCTGGCGATTACATCAGTTATTAACGTAGAAGCATTTCAGATTTGAAATAGCTCTTCTCGCACTTGCATTAACGCGTGATCTTGAAAATTTAATCAATTAAATATGTTGCCTAGACAGATGTATTGCCGAAATTTTATTATTCTACAATATTTTTTTCTTGGTACTGAGATTTTTTTCTGCATTAGTGTATACATCATTCCATAAAAATATCAGTACTCTTTCATGGAAAAATTTTATATCAATAAAAAATTAAACCACAATTCCCATAATCCAAACACCCCAAAATAACAATATAAAACTGAAAATAAAATTAGTTTGTATACAATGTAGAATTACTATATGCATGCAGTAAAACTGATATATGTGAAGCTTTCCCACAGTATATTCAGACATATAACATTCAAAGACAACATTTTAAATTTTGATACTTAATTTAATTGTATAACTTAATATTAATGCATCATAAAAGAATAATATTGATATTATAAATAAGACACACAATTTATCATAATTTAACCATAAAATTAGATTATTATGCATCTCATAGTAATGCACAATGCAAAAGTTAAATTGGAAAACTTACATAGACATTCAAATAAAACAACACATTTTATCCAAATCATTTTCAAAGTATTCATAATATAATTGCTATTAAAGGAGGTAGATATTTTTATGATTTTAATGGGAAAATTGCATCACCTTTACACATTTATATTTTTGTGAATTATGCCAATTTTCTTTGTCATAAATGCAGACTTAAAAAAAACTACATAAACTAAGACGTTCTCATGGAAAATTCAGGAGTTTCTCAGGATTCTGAACTGCACAGGGATACTGTTTTAAAAGAAGCCAAAACTTATCATATTAATTATATCTTGCTATTAATATATTTAATAAGATATTTTAAACTTTTTTTCGGATAATTTCATTGTGTAATAACCACTTTTTATATTGAGAAAATCCCGATTAATGATGAAAAGCTTTTTAAAAACTAGTGATGGATTATTACAGATGAAAGACAAAATTAAATACATTTATTAATTGATTAAACATGGGATTGAATCTTAAACAGTTTCACAAATATCTACAGTTTAAGACAAATCAAAATTTGATCAGAAAAGTTATGCTGAAAATCACAAGAGGGAGAGGAATGAATTTGTCTAAATGTCACTATTGCTGGGAAACATTTCCTTCAGTAAAGAGTAAAAATAAAAAATAGAGGATCTGGTGATATACCATAATAGCTTCATGAGTTTCATCATTCATCTTTAAATTACTTATATTTTAAGTTTCCAAATTGAAAGTCACTAAACAGTATGATTAATATACACTTAAACTTACAGTTCTGCTCATCAGAACCATCCGGGCAGTCAGGATCTCCATCACACTGCCAAGTGACATGAATGCAATCTTTTTTATTTGCACACATGAACTCTCTATTGTTACATACAGGTGCCACAGGGGTTGGACAGTTTTTCTCATCTGATTCATCAGAGCAATCAACAGCACCATCGCATCGCCATTTTTCTGGAATGCATTTTCCATTTGCGCAGACAAATTCAGAAGACGAACAAGTGACATTTGCTAGAAAATACAAAAATATCAGTCATATCCACGTCTACTTTATTTTGAAACAATATGAATTTAAACAATAATTTTTAGAGTTAAATTTTTAAAATATTCAATATACAAGCTAGAGCACATCTTGCAACAGAACAATAATTTTTGATTTGATTGCAAAATTTTCCTCTGGTTCAATTTATACAGTAATAAAATATACAAGTAGTAGTTTAAACAGCTTATTCAAGCAGATGCAGCAGTTTCTAATACAATATTTAAAAAACTGCATCAATTTGGAATGGCAAATAATGACTATTCTAGTAGTAAAAGCATGCATATTTGATAAATGCATTTACGATGAAACTTCCTTATTTTAATTCAGAATTCTCAGTCTTCAAAAAGAATCAAGTACCACCCACATACAATAACAGTAGAATCCAAAAGTTTTATTTCAGTTACACAGCATTCTTGTACAGCTCCAGCTCTAACATTTTCAGTACCCTAGGCAGGCAGTATAGTTGGCACCCTTACAAATGAACTATAGTAATAATTTCATACTAACATATTTTCCTGTTGACTATGGAATTTGACAGAGATCCAACCTAATATACAACAGTTGGTCTGGCAGTATTTTGAAAGCACAAATAAAAACTACTAATACAGCTTAAAAAAGAATATATGTCAATAACAGCTTAAACTTTTAGATTATCTGACAAATTCACTTATGCCAGTTATTTCCTGACAAAAAAAATCCCTAATATTTAAAATAGTTATAAAATAGTCCCCCTTCTTTCTGAGCTCAGGTTCACATACCAAGTAAATTCACTTAAATATGAAACTGCTCACTCTGTTCTTTACTCAACAATTTTGCTAAATATCTGAATCTTTTGATGTTTTGAACATGTTCATTTTGTTGTCTTGAATATAACAGCAGGATCCCTTAAATTAAAAAACAATCTACTGCTTGCTGTTCTGTAGAAAGCAGATATTAAATTTTAACCATTTTCTCAAAATGCACAAGAAAAACATAGTTAATTTATACCCTTCTTTATAAAAAACAAAACTGGCTTATCAAGAATTCCCCAGGATTATATAAAACCAAAGACCTTGTGTTTGTGTTGTGACATCATGCTAGTTTGCTATTTTCAACAGCTTTTGTTTACCCAAATGGTCACTAGAAAAATAACCAAATACAAATAACTGAAAGTTAAGTATATTTTGTTGCTTGTGAGAACAATGTAGATGGTGCCATTTAAAAATCCACATCTTAGAGGCGCTGCCTATGTCACCTATGCTTCCAGCCAACACTTTTCTCATATTTACTGCGATATATTATTGCCATTCAACACAAAATCTATGCTTCCATTCATCAAAAAAAAAAAAAAAAAAAAACTTTTATGATATTGAACAAATAAGCTTGAAAATTCTCTTATACCCTAATTTTAGGTTACTCTTAGTTCACAGAATTATAACAGTCATACAATATTATGTATACAAAAGTACACAGAGTAGTTAACATTTTGAAAGTACAAATATCACTCATACACACATACCACAGTTCAATTCATCACTGTTATCTCCACAGTCATTATCCTGATCACAAAGCCAATCTTAAGGTTAAGCTTAGGTATTTGAATTTGTTAACACACTTTATTTCATATTATTTTAGTTCAGCAAATATCACTCATACACACATACCACAGTTCAATTCATCACTGTTATCTCCCCAGTCATTATCCTGATCACAAAGCCAGCGTTTGGTGATGCACTTGTTATTGTTACAGGTGAACTCTTCATCTGAACATGTTATCTGATCTGGAAGTAGAATATATTTTATAAATACAATTTACATCATAAAAAACAAGGACTTAGATTGCATAACAACAGCCCTTCTATATAATCTTTTCACACCGATGGCTGCTTAAGTGATCTATACGATCTTTTCACAATGTTGATTGTGAAAAGATCAGATGTTAAGTGATTTTTTACTATATTACTTTTATCATTTTCAATCGATAAATTGTACTATGGCAGGCTGTTTTGCGAACTTAAGTATTTGTTATTTCTCAGGATGTGAAATGAATTTAACCTATATCACTTTTGATGCCATTCAGCTTTTTATTTATGCAAATAACTAGTCATTTGCATGCCCAGCCACCTATAGTTGTTATAAAAAAGAAATCTTATATATATACATATATAAATATAAACAAGTCCAGACATTAATCTATGTCAAACTCACGGCCCACAACAAATATTTTTGCAGCCCGGCCAATATATCGGCAAATAATAATATATAATAATAAAATAACATATCGACGAAGAAAAAAATGAAATGTTACTGCTAAGTAATTAACGATAATTTATTCAGCGTTGTTAGATTACTCACAGCGAGCTGACACACACACTACTTAAATTACAAATACGTGTGAGTAGCTTGCGTTCAGCTACATTCGGTTTTTGGGGGAAATGTGCACTCAGAACTTGTACGCATCCCCCGATAGCCGAACTCATGGTCTCAGTTTTCCAATCATAGTTTTGTATGATATATTGGTGCATGCACTTTGCTTTATTATTAATTATTACTTAATTCATATTGTTACGGATTTCATAGTTATTTATTTAGTTAGTTTTTTTTATTTATAATTGTAATTAGATTTGCTTCATGTTGCCTTAGCAACGCAGACGATTTTTGAAAAGACAACTGCGTTGGAAGGTTAAAAATAGAACAGCACGTGCATTTAATACCTAATAAATAAATATCTCGTAATTGCTGTTGCCATCCACAAAAATCCAGATATTTATAGATGTTTCCAGTATATTCGAGAAATTAATTATAAAGCTTATAAAAGCCGAGAACAAACAACTCATCTCAGTAGTAGCTGTAGTTCTAACGAACTGTTTGTTTACTTAATGCTGTGATTGATTTGTAGCGGTTTCGCTGTGAGATAGAATTAGTTTCTCTGTTTTGAATTGATTTTTGCTAAACATTTGACATTTTGTGATATTGTTAGAATATTTTTGAAGAAATATTTTAGGCATTTTGATTTATCTCTTGTGGAAAGAATACATTTTTTTTAACATTTTAACGTTAACCGTGTTTATTCCAGCCCTTTGTATTCAGTATGTCTATATCAAAACCAAGTGGTAGTAAAATTAAACGAAAAATCGCTGACGAACATAAAATATTCCAAGTAAAATGGGAATTAGAATATTTTTGCTGTGAAATAAAAGATAAAATAATCTGCTTGATATGTAATAATACTATGAATTTACCAAAGTTATATAATATTAAACGTCATTACGAACAACACAAATCGAAATATAACAATTACGAAGGATTAATGAGAGAAGAAAAGTTGAAAGAGCTCAAGTTAGGAGTGAAAAAGTAACAGTCCATGTTCAGTAAAGTATTGCAAGAAAGTGAAGTGGCGGTACATGCAAGCTACGTCTTGTCTGAGTTGATAGCTAAACATTCGAAGCCTTTTACTGACTGTTCAAGGAATGCCTAATGAAAGCTGGAGAAATTGTTTGTCCTGGAAATGTGAAGGCTTTTCAACCAATTTCATTGTCTCGAAATACAGTTGCGGAAAGAGTTACTGATTTAGCCGCGAATTTAAGTGATCAGATCAAAGCAAAATCATCTAGTTTTTAAAGTTTCTCCATTGCCTGTGACGAGAGCACGGACATTAGTGGCAAAGCTCAGTTAGCAGTGTCTCTTCGTTCTTGTGACAAGAATTTTAATATTTTTGAGGAATTACTGGAACTAATACCGATGCTTGGTAGTACCACAGGAGAAGATATATTTACTTGTGTTTTTGGACTTCTGCAGAAATACAATCTACCTTTGGCAAAATTAAATTCTGTAGCTACAGATGGGGCTCCCTCAATGACAGGAAAAAACAAGGGCTTCGTAGCATTACTAAGAAAAACACTTAGTGAAAGTCACGGTTCAAACATTCATCATATGCATTGTATTATACATCAAGAAGTTCTATGCACGAAAGTAATAAATATGGAGAATGTTTTGTCATATATAAAAAGGTTATAAATTTTATAAGATTTCGAGGTTTAAATCAGCGTCAGTTCAGTGCTTTCTTAGGTGAGTTAGATAGTGAATATTGGGGTTTGTCCTACTATACCGAGGTACGTTGGTTATCTTGCTCCAAGATTCTCAAACAATTCTGGGATTTGACAGAAGAAATATGTCAGTTTTTAAAAAAGAAAAATCAAGACATAAGTTTGTTTTACGATCCAATATGGATACAAGATTTATCTTTCTTGGTTGATATAACCAAACACTTAACCGATTTAAATTTATCGTTACAAGGAAAAGATCACATCATTACGAACATGTTTGACATAATTAAAGCATTCAAGTTCTTTGGGAAAAACAACTTAAAAATGAAGATTTGACGCACTTCCCGACGTGCAGCATGAACAAATCAAGTTTAGATGATACTTGTTCGTATCAAAAATACGCAGAAAAAATTGCAAATTTATCAACTGAATTTGAAACGAGGTTTAATGATTTTAGTTCCCTCGAAGACAATTTTTTTTTTGTTTTCTTCGATTTTCTCAATAAGTATTGACTCAGTACCCAGCCATGTGCAAATGGAGGTGATCGAGATTCAATGCAACTCAAATTTGAAAGGAAAATTTATTGAAGTGGGCGTGCCTGAATTTTACAAATATTTACCTGCCAGGTTTGAAAATACTCGAAAATTCGCATATGAAATTACTTCCATGTTTGGTAGCACTTATCGGTGTGAGCAGTTACTTTCAGTCATGAAAGGTAATAAGTCTCCTATTAGAAACTGCATTAATGATGCTCACCTTGGGCCAGCGTTGAAAGTTATCACTGCAAACAAAATTTCTCCCGAAATAGGAAAGATAATAGCAGAGAAGAGATGTCAAGTATCAGGACGTAAACATTAAATTTTTCTTGTTCTTTTCTATATAAATATATATGTTTATTATTATATTATTCGAAATAAATCTACGTTTCTATGAATATTGATTTTTTTTTTGCGGCCTGCCTAAAGTTAAACCTTGTTTGTTTGGCCCAAGTGTATATCTGATCTATAAGAAATACAGATGAATAACTATGTGTTTTTTGGGAGGGGGGGGGCTTTCAAATCACTTAGTTCTTTTAATCAATTACAGTATTAAATTTGAAAGAAAAATTAAGTATTTTAAGTCTTCGCCAAATAGTAACAACCTTGCATGAACATAAAATATTTTATAATGGGCAGAGCAAAACATTTCTCTTAAATTGGTGTTCTTTTATTAAATTTGAAACTACCAAGTTTATTAATCAAGATTCATTAAATTCACACAAAACATGGAATGAATTAAAAAAAAGTTTTAATTCTGGCTTCAAGGTGCATATTTTCAGATGGAAGACTAAGTGTGATCAAAATTTAGTGGCTCTAGGTGACGTCATTTTCCTGTGGTGTGAGGAAATGTACACACATACACAACTGTCATTAGATACTAATACAGACCATCATCGATACATTTATGAGACCAGAAACTTTGGCATCTAACTGTATGTACTTGAATGATTTACTACTAAATAATGTTAATTTCAGTCTATGCACAGCTTTAAAATAGACAAGAGGAAAAAGCTGCATTTTTTTCAATCAGTAACACTCTAAAAAAAATCAACTATATGAATACACTGGTATTTATTTCAATTTGCATAATTTCATACTTACGGCAATCTCCTTTTTCATCAGATCCATCAGTGCAATCTTCTTGTCCATCACAGTGCCATGAAATTGGGATACACACACCAGCAGGTGAAATGCAAGCAAATTGGCCTGTCTGACAAGTTTTATTTTCTAGATAGAAAAATAAAAGTTCACTTGAATTTTAAAAGATACACGATGTTTCTTTTGTCCAGAAATAAAATGTAATCCAGAATAATTTAATATAGAAATAAGGGATTTTTATTATATAATTCTCTTTTCATTAACTTTTCTGAGAAAAAAGGGTTAAGTCTTTTAAAATAGGTAGATAATTATTATAAAATAAATAAATTTTACAAAAATTATAAAAAAAAAAAAATACTAACTGCACACTTCAGGATCTTCATCAGAATTATCAAGGCAATCATTTTCTCTGTCACACTGCCACCGGCTTGGAATGCATTTACCACTGTTGCAGACAAACTCTGTGTCTGAACACGTTCTTGCTTCTGCAATGAAACAGGACCCATTACTTCAGAAATTTTGTTATATATTAGGTAATTATGCAATTATCTTACATTAACAAAGTAAAATAGCATATGCATTTATCCAAAGAATTTAAATATGCATCATATAAAATCTATCCCCTTTGATAAAGCTAACAGTCTTTAATACTTTTTATCCACAGCAGATATATGGAAACGCTGAGTATATTATAATAAAAATTAACACATTTTATAGTTGCGTATTATATAAGAAAAACTGCATTTTCCATAGCGTACACAAATATTTGATAATAATTACCTAATCCCTTATGAAAAAGTTAAAAAAAAAAGTAAGAGAACAGTTATGTAGCCACCCATCATGTGGCTGTAAAGTATTTAAGAGGAAACCCCGCAAGTATGCATGTAGTGTATGTCTGTTTCCATTGATGGCCAATGCCATTGAATAGAGGCTACAATTATGTAACTCTCTGAAGTGTTTAAAGTGTTTAAGCAAAAACAAACATACATGGAGAGACCAGAAGTGAAAAAAAATGAAGGATTTCTCAAAAAAGTTTTAATTGTTTTATTAATTTTTTTTCTTTTTAAATTTTATTGATTGCTATTGTATAGAGTTCCTAGTGAAGCACATTTCGAAAATGGCTATTGCTTTCCTTGCATTAGCTTGATGAAAAATTAGTCAGCAACAAGTTTGTGAATGCTCTCCAAAACCAGCATCAAAGTTCGCAGGGTTTTGGTGGAGATATAAATAGACCAAGAAAGTACCAAATATTTTTATTACCCTGTCTTGGCATTATATAATCATTAGACTTATTAAAAACTTTGAAGTAAACATAACTTTTATTTTAGATTTCTACTTCAATAATTTGATGAGATAATTAGGAGTTTAGAAAATCTTATTAATAACAATATAACATACATTGCTGCTGACATAACAGCAACTGATTAATTTAACTTCATGAACAATACAAATAAAATCTGTTACTGAATTTTCTTAATTGGTGTTGTTTTTATTCTTCAGAGGGAAAAGAAAACAGATTTACGTTAACTGGACAAAACGTCATAACTGTGATGTCCATACAGCTTCTCAGCTGTGCTTCTGAAACAGAAAAGTCTGCAAGATATTCAGTAGTTTCCTAGCTTCATACAGAATCCAGAAAGAGAAAAATTACTTACAGACTGCAGGAAAGATAAGAACTAGCCAAGATTTATTAATACAGTAGGTACATAAAAAGTCTATCCAGTTTGGCTTGAGCCAACAAAGAATGCTGTGATTTGATTTGAAAGCAATTAATGCTGGAAGTGGGAATAACATAACAGTACATAAAATCTTGCTAAAAATAAAGCTGCAAAGTCTCCTGACTGGATCATCGAACCTGAATGAATGCAGATAGAAAATAAAAATTTAAAGGTTGTAGCTTCGCAGATAAAAAGATTAAATGAAAAAAAAAAAAGCATGTATCTTTGATATATAAAAATTTTGTGCCTCTGATTCCCTCAAATAAGACATCAATTTTTAATTCAAGTCTTATTATTTCCTAGATTCCACAGCCCCTTAAAGAGTACTGCACGCACTGCTATTTTCTTAAGAAATTTTCTTCTTTCTTTTTCTGAAAATATAATTTTGAATATGACTTATATTTTCAAGTTATTAATGCAAAGTAGATTTTATTTAACCATGTTACATTTTAAACAGAACAATTTATCACATTTTCCCTTCATATAAAATGTGCTGTTCTAATTTTTAATTCTTCCCAATTAATGAAAGGGGCTTCAGTTTTGTTTCAACGTCCCTCCATATCATCCGACATCCTTGAAACCCATAGGAAAGGTCTGTATACCCAACTCAGATATGTCACAATACTAATTTACCATGCCAAAACGTTTAAGAGAAAGAAAACTATTCATTTTTCAGTTGTCGTCGGCGTCTCCGTTTAGTCGCTTGCATCCAGAGGCAATATGCCAATGCTGGTGAGAGGCAAAAATAAACTTTAGTTGGCAAATAGCCAAATAAATCGCAGCTGGAAGTTCTTTTAACTTCAAATAGAAAAAGTTTCCAATACACGAAATTTGTTTAAAAACAAGAAATCTCTAATTTTTAATCAACATATGTTGATCATCATGTACCCTACGCTTTGAGTCCTGAAGAAATCAAAAAACAACTATTAAAATTTCTTTACCCAAAAATATTTCTAGCAAATAAGAACCTGCCACAAACGAAACATTACACAGCATAAAAAGAGCTTGTTGACTAACACCTGGTAGCCCTTGCAGAATACTAAGCTTATGACACACATGCAAAATTCATTGTTAAAGCATTCCCTTTTTTCAAAATAAAACTGAGAATCCATGCATTTTTACTTCCTTGTATGAAGTAAAAAAGAAGTATTGTAATTGCGAATAATTTCGAGTATCATATTTCAACGAGAATATCCATTTCGTCTGCTATCTAATCCAATTTAACGATGCTTTTGTGTGATATCTGAACGCAAAGACAGAATAAAGAGCTCTTTTTTCCCTAAAAAAATTATAAAACTGATTTAAAATGGATGCTGAAGAGATTTTTTTCGTGGCGTTTGTGCATATGTATGCATGCATGCACCTTCATAACTCAAAAACAAGCAGCCTCAGAACGTTGAAAATTTATGTCTAGGACTGCTATAACATGTAGATGTGCACTTACTATTTTGGTTGCAATCGGCTGCACCAAAAGTATAAAAATGTATGTATATCCACTCTGTTACTCAGTTCAGTAAGCTCAGTTTCTTTATTCTTATAAGTTTGTAATATGTGTATTTTTTGCTTTAAAAACGATTGAGTTATGCTGTTCTTATCACCCGGTTAAGCTTTTTTGCCTTTATTTAACCTTCATGTTATAGTTGTAGAATTATCAATAATTAAGCCTAATTATTATTACCACAGCAGCCATATTTGTTTACATTTGAAACTTAGCAGAATAGTGGATTTGTTGCCAATCTAGAGAAACTAAGCTTTGCAACAACAAAGATAGCGTCTTCTTTTATTATTGTGAATTAAATCATACTTAATCAATTCCACAACTTATTTGAGGAAATAAGTGTTTAAGATTTTATTTGTAATTTTTAATATAGATATTTTGAGTTTTATGTATTTCGCCTTGTTGCGAAGTGAGAACTGAATTAATTGAATGAAAAATACTGAATTGTTTGCAAAAAACTGTTATATCTATGTTTGTTTAATTTCTTTTACACATTGTTTAAGATTTATTATAGTATTTGAATAGAACATGTGGCAATGATCAAATAATTCTTCAGATGATATACATGATTTTTGTGCATGAGTTATAAAACAAATGAGATGTAACACTGTTAAGTAAAGCTAGCACCAGAGTGCCATTATGGTAAACAAATACAGTGAATTTTAAATAGGGCATTTATTCTATTGTGGTTTATGTGCAATCGATGAAATAGATTTAATTCAATCCAATCAGTTTAAATGAAATGCATAATGCGTATAATTTAATATTCTGTACAAGGAACTTATGTGGTGTACACATCAGATTTTTTAGATAAAACAAATAAAAGTCTAAGCGAAATATCGTTCAGATTTCAAGAGTGACAAATGGAGCAGTAAAGTTTCAAACTTCTGCTAGTGTGTACGAGCTTTCAAAATACATTCTTTACAGGTATCCAAATATAACTGTTTTCAATAATCTGGCCCAAAGTGCATAAAATCATTAAAAATCATAAAATTAACTAACTTTAGTACTGATCTATACTAAGAGTACTTAAGCAATACTTTTGCTATATGCTCATAATCATAAAACAGCTGGATAATTGGCCACAAAAAAATTAGCATTCTATGGCAAATGCATTTAAAAGTAAATTTCTGTTAATTTTCAACAGCTCTATCATTCGACAGCATGAAGCTTATGGCAGTACGGTTACGCAAACAAAAGGGCGAAATATTTTAACACATCCTTGTCATGTATTTCATTCAGTCATTTTTTGTAATAGGAAAATTTTATATATTCAAATTATGCTTTTTTTAATTGAGCACCTTCGAATTGTCCTCTCATGTTTGATTGTTAGAACAAAATATTAATTAAAAAGAAGAGTTTAAAAACATTCAATACCTACAAAATTGAACTGAGATCCCAAATGGAAATCAGACTTATAAGAATTTGAACTATTTAAAATAAATGAAAAACAAAACAAAAACAGAAAAGTTTTCTTAGCCCTTCCATAAGCATAACTATCTTCTATATGCTAATTATCTCTCATAAAACCTTTACAATGAAAAAAAGGCTTTGAATGACTTATATTAGATAACATGGGAAAATAAAACATCTATCCAATGAGCACGCTCCACTGGAATTTTAAAATTTAGTTGTTTAAATAAATATGACAAAACACACATCTTAATAACGCTGGAACTTGAAGAATTCACGTCGAAACGAAATGCGGAATCGCAGTGCAGAGATTTATACTAATTACATAATTTCTTATTAGTCCAAAGGGGCAATTTGGCCACAAGGACTATTAATTTCGTTTTGTCATTTTGCGTTGATTCACTACAAGCATTGTTTCACTTTTCAAATTGTTGCCACCAAATATTATCGCCCTGCATTGTATTTAAAGAAATTAAATAACGAAGAATCTGCATAAATGTAGGTATGTTTCTCGCATTGTGATAAAACAACGGTACCCAGAGCCATTCAATTTTGAATATTGAACATTTCCACCCGAATATGGGCATCTGGAAGCCCAAATTTGAAATTTGGAACTTGTTTTATTATTGATTTCACATTTTGTAAAACTTCAACGAATTTCTGATTAACAAAGTGAAGGACTGCAAAGCGAGCACTGGCACGTTTCCGAGCATGAGAATCTGGAAGACCAAATTTGAAATTTGTTTGATAATCAGTTTCATATTTTGTAAAATTTTAACAAACTTAAGGATTTCAAAGTGAGCAATGGCAAGAAAAAACATTTTTATCTACAGCGCACAAGACAGTGCATCGAAAATTCTAAAGATATGCTCATTTTAAAATTATTTTGTGATATTGTTCTTGAACTGAATTTTATGGTTTAAGGGCGAAGAACATGATATTTAATAAATAAAAGTAACATAAAAAAAAAAAAAACTTTT
>KK114343.1:0-11595 GCA_000611955.2 Stegodyphus mimosarum | reverse complement strand
AAAAAAAAAAAAAAAAAAAAAAAAAGACATAATATTCGAAATGATTAAAAGGATGTGGCAAAGAAATAAAGCGGAGGAAAAACGGAACGACTGAGGCGCAGTACGTCAGAACGCGGGAGCTTTCGTCATCATCAGGCGAGTTTCCCGACCAATTAGTGAACTGGAGGTGTGCCCTTACGGTTCCATATGCGCTCGGGGGCCTTGCTGCCAGGTAGGTTTTAAATGGGTCTGTCGCCACGAAGTCTTTGGCACTGTACGGCAAGGGTATTTCTAGGTTAAATTTTTTTTCCGAACTCGAGAAATGAACTACTGAGGAAGAACATAGGAGCAGAAAAATAGTGCTATAGAAAATAGACTGAATGGATAATTCAGCATTTTTTCTTTATTACTCAGGTATGAAAAATATAATAAGAAATTAGGCGGATCAATTATGATCAAAAGAATATGTGGATCAATTATGGTCAAATGGAATATTTAACCTGTCCTACAGACAAAATGATCAAAGTTAGTGAATGAAACAGAATTCTAGATCACTGAAACAACTTTTAATTTCATTTAAGTGTGTGTAGCGTAAAATTTTTTCTAACATCCTTGTTTAACAAAAAATCTTACATAACTAATAAAAAATTAGACTATCACGTTATCGCAGTAATATGTATTCAAGTCTGGTTGAATTTGATTGAACTAAGAATATGATGACATGAGCACCTAAAATAGATCGAATGGCACATGTAGCTATGAAAATGGAACATTTTATACTTTATTATTTTCATACTGCATGAAGATGATTTAAAAATAAAGTTCGCATAACTGTTCATTCATGGCTGCCGAATGGAGACTTATATATATAATTTTATCTCATTTAAGAATTTGCTTATGAATCTGATCTGCGCATTCAATAAAATGAGGCAGTTTTTTATAAAATCGCAGTATGGTTCAAAAATACAGCTTTCGGTAACAATTTTCAACTGAAAAATTTCTCATGAATTTAGATCAACGACGGTTTTTTGGGGGGGGGGTAGAATACTAGTAATATATGAATGGTTAAGTTCAAATAAAAATGCCGTTATACGCATAAATAAGACTATGACTGCTTCAGTCTCGACAATCATCTGCAGTCAGAAGGTTAATTAAACAACCAGTTTTCCAGCAAGAAATATAACTGATACATAGGAGAGCTCGGATCACTTAACAGTAAAAATTGGAAACACTCCAAAAGATGAAAATGGGGGGATGAAGAAATATAGCACCGTCGGAGCAGAAAAAATGGGAGGAATAGAGGACTAGATCCTTTATAATCACATAAATACAAAGAAATTTACTACTACACAATTATTTCACGCAGAAAGACGCGAGAGAACACAAACGTAGAAAAATAATTTAAAATGAATTACACTTCCCTAATCTAGTTTCACAGCTTACCCTTACAGGCGCTTTCACCAGCTTATCCTTACGCAAGGGCTATCTGCCTAAGGGGATGAATGCCTTCATGGAGGACTTTCTTCTAAGAAAAACCGGCTTGCATCCGCTTTATACATGGGAAAACCATGAAAACGTCCATGCAGCTAGCCTGTTCATCTGAAATCGAACCCAGATCAAATTACCAGTGTTCGGCAACTTTACAGTTATGCCGCTAGAGGGCCTAAAAATTTTGTTACCGGTGACGGTACCTCAATGCGCAGACTAAGACTTAAAATATGTAATATTTTCTCATCATGAAAAGAAATTTTTTGATGAGTCAGCGTCCTGAACTTGTCTAACCGCTTCGACTCAATTCTGTTATTTCCTTCTACAGCATTTTAGGAGGGGAGATGCACTGATACAAGATCAGAAAGGCCTTACAAAAATAATGACTCTTAATTGCTTAGGCTGAGGCGCTATGGGGTCTACTAGGGTTTGCGAAGGTTACCCTCTCTTTCTATTTGGTTTTTACTTCCGCCGAAATTTCTATTGTATTCCATTCACAACTTGTTTCGAAAGCTCCTTTTTCGACTCGTACACTTTTATTGCCTCATTTATTATTATCGCGAAGTTTCTACGTAGGATTCTTCTTTCTCTTAGGGTCTGCCCATCTCCCCGACCTCTCCAAAGAATCAAGGCACGTTGCTTCTAGTAACAGAGATTTTCATTTCAGATTTCTTTTGTGCTCTATTTCGATTTGTTCGGGTTTTTCATTTTCGATGGGTTATGTTTTCGGCTTCTACTGTTCTTTGCAATTTTCTAGTAGAAGTTCTCGTGCTACTGTGAAACGTAGTACACAGGTTTGTAAGAGGTTTAACTACGCATTGTATTATATGTCTTCATAGAATAATAGGACAGGAAACGTCATTTGATCGCACTTTTCTTTGCTAATATGCAGGATAAGTAGACTTACATACAATCGAAATACTTCATTTCTTATCAATTATGCAGTCAGGTAAAGTTTTCTTTCCTTGTGTAGCTGTATCTGAATTCAACTAAGCATTAAATTTTTTCAACTATTTTGTATTCTGACTATTGTGGTACCGCTTGCCTACCATACATAAGTTATATCTGAATAAGAAATACATAAATGGCCATTTTTCCTAGGACTGGTGTAAAACGCGATCAAACTAAAAACTTAGCTTTTACCGAAATTCGGCATTTTGCTTTGGCTCAGCATTAAAACTGGTAATATTTTGCTTCTCGGTGCTCTGTTTTGACGGGCTCAGGGTCATAGCAAAATTCGCAACACTCAGATAAGCGAATTTTTTTCATTCTTAATTCCTATAAATGTGGCAATAAATACTACATTATGCAGTACCATAGTACCACAGCTTAACAGTATCGAAAATAAATTTTGTTTAAACCTCTATGCACAACCAATAAGCTTTTAGAGAATTCTTATTTCATTCATTACTAGCCAGTTTAAGAAATATTAAATATATCTAGAAGTCAAGCATTGTAGTTTAAACATGTTGAGTCTAAATAAACCTTTTTGCAATTCAAAATAATCTCCGACTGATTATCAGAAACATTCAAGACACCATTACAGCTCTGCATTGCTTAAAAGGTACATTGTTTAACTACATTTCCACTATATTCCTTCGCATTAAAAAAATGTGTTCATGGCAAGGCTACAAATGAATGGCAAAAGATACCTAATTTCATTTCACTGAGTTATAATGCTCTCAAATAATGAACTCCATTAGCATAGAAATCAGAAAGACATCTGGTTTAGTTAATCTGCACAAGGCAATAAATTGGAGCCCTTCTCTACATTTAAATCATGCGCTGCGCGTTATTACTTGCATCGTTTCACACAGATCAGCAGTCTTAACAGAACTGATACCTTAAGCAGCGTTAAAATACAGAAGAAAACATCATTATTCTTATCCACATCAGGCAATGAAATTATACACTGAAGTCACGTACAATGAGTGCGATTACTATATATAAAGGCTGTTCGCACACTTTTTAGACGATTTTCATCGTATTTACAGAAATATTTTACATAAAATTTTTGTGTTTTAAATGTTCTATATATTTTTTACACCGTATTTTCAAGACAATAACAACAAAGCCTTTTCTAGGTATTTTAACCCTTCCCTCTTGAACAGCTTTTTAAAGTCCAAGGAGGGTTGTGGGTCGACGTCTGAACAATCCACTTTTTAAAAGTCCAAAAATCCATGGGGAATTTAGCAGGAGATTTAGTACGGATACGAGTGAAGGGTTATGACCTTGATACCAGTTTCTTGTTCTATTTTCTCCAGGAAAATTAACTGTGGATTTTGGCGTCTGGCTACTTGCCCTGTATTGATGCAGTTCTACCGACTGATAACACTGGCAGTAAAGAGAAGGTATTTCATATTTGAAAATAGGATATAAAATATGCTCCTGATAATATGTGGAGTTGATATTAAAGTTTGTCTCCACTCTCTTTATTTTTAATTTGCCTTATCTGAAAAACCAACAATACTGGCAAATCCCTACGAAAAACTTTCCTTAAATTCTTTGAACCATGTTTTAAGATTTTTTTCTCTCCTCTTTTATGATCATAAATGGATCTTTTCTTATTGCAGCCATTTAAATATTCCCAAGATTCATCTATTGTGAAAATATTTTTCCAGTCGGCAGCGCGTTCTGTGTTCGGCGATATGTCGTGGAGAAAGACGATGCGCATTATGTTTATTTCGCCTTTTTAAGATTCAAATCAGCTTCGACCACTTATAGGTTGCGCCGAGCATTTTAGTGATTTTGCAACTCTCCTTTGACTTAGCGGATTTTCTCTTAACAATAAAAATCTTACCTTCCCAACATTCGATACATTCTGTTCCCCCCCTTCCTTAGATATGTATTTGGAACAATTTTTCCACTTGAAGCCGAACTTGGATATTTCTTTCCACCCCACCCCCTTTCTTGTTGACAATATTACCTGTCGTAGCTTTGGATAACGAAAAACCATGGCTTTCACAATGTTTTTTAACGACTAGATACGATTAAATTTCTTCGGAGAGAGCACAGACATAGTCTTCCATCCACTGCTTCTTTCAAAACGCCATTTGGCATGAAAACAAAACTATCATGTAGCAGACGATAATTTATACTTTCAAAAATATAGTTGCAGTTAAAAAAGAAGTTTCCAAGTGGACGTTTTTTTCTTTCATAGCAAAGCAAAATTGTCTAAAAAAAAGTGCGAAGAGCTTCTGTATACTCGGAAAGGAAGTTTTCCAAACATCCATTGAAAAACATCCAATCAGGTTCATTTGGCATCATGTCAAATAGCATATTCGAAGAGAAACTTAAAATTTAGAAATTATTTTATCATTGATACCGTTAATTTTGTATTATCACAGAATGATTTTTGCCCCAATCTCAGTGCATTCTTATATTTCAAATTTTCCAGACAAGTTTGAAATGAAAAGTCCGAATTCTTTCGTAAATTATTTTACTTCTCAAAGACGTTAAACTCCTATCTATTCTTCCACTATGTAACAGTCATAGCTCAAGCTACTTTGCTATACTGATCGACGAGATTTTGAGCTCCTGTTTTCTTCTTTTCAACTAGCTGTTTTATGCGTCTCAATACATGCTAAAAACATATTGCCAGAGAAAGTAAAACTGCAATCAGACTCAAACAGCGGTTCTTTCAAGTATGTTGTACTGGCTTCATGTTGAGATTTAATATAAATCAATATCCTGCAAGGCCTATATACAGTCTCCAAAACGCATGACAGGCAGACGGCGATACTGGAAACAATTTTGTTTGAGTACACAGTAAGCAGACTGCGGCAGATGAAACGGCAGACCACGGTTAGTTAAAAAAATAAATAAAAAAAAAAAAATAAGTAATGAACAAACAACACGCAATTTAACAGGGTGGGCGAAAACAGACAGGAATATATGTCACAGCAAGCAGTTTGAACAAATATCACGAGTCTTACATTGTTACACCACTACAAAAAAAAAAAAAAAAAAAAAAAAACTGATAAATAAATAATCTTAACAAATTTAAAATATCAAACAACTGAAGAACACTGGAGGGGGGAAAAATTGATGTGTACACTACATGTATGAAATATTAAATTATACAAGGAGATAATTAAGTATGAAATATTAAATTATACGCATTTTTTCTTCCATTTCATTTAAACTTATTGAATTACATTTACTTTGTCGCTAGCGTATAAACCCCAATAGAATAAATGCACTCTTTAAAATTCACTATATTTACCATAGCGACATTCTGGCGCTAGGCTGAATTAACAGCGTGACATCTTATTCATTTTATAACTCAGAATACACAAAAATTATATCATCGAAAGAATTACCTAATCCTTCCCACATATTCTATTCAACTACTATAATAAATCTAAAACGATGTATAAAAGAAATTAAAAAAAAAAGTTTTTCACAGACGATTCAGTATTTCTAATTCAATTAATTCAGTTCTCTCTTCGCGACAAGGCAAAAACTACACAAAAACTCAAAATATCTATATTAAAAATTACGAAGTAAATCTTAAACACTTATTTCCTCGAATAAATTTCAGAATGGATTAAGAATGCTTTAATTTCGCAATAATAAAAGAAGGCATTATCTTTGTCGTTTCAAAGCTTAGTTTCTCTAGAGTGGCAACAAACCCACTATTCTGCCAAGTTTCAAATGTACACCAAAGGCTGCTATGGCCAAAAAAATTAGGCTTAGCCGCACTTAAACAGCTTTTAAATTGCTGATAATTCTACAAATATGGCATGCAAATTTACTAAAGGCATAAAAACCTTAACAGGAAGATAAGAACAACATAATTCAATCATTTTTAAAGCAAAAAATGAGCATTTTACCAACATATAAGAATAAAGAAACTGAGCTGACTAACAGAGTGGGTGCATATATATATATATATGTACAAGTTTATAAACTTTTGTTGCGGCCGATTGCAACCAAAAAGGGAGATGCACATTTACATGTTACAGTAGTCTTATATACAAAATTTTAAAGTTCTGAGGCTACTCGTTTTAGAGTTATGCGACATACAATTAAAAGTCCTTTATTCTGTCCTTACGTACAGAAGACATCGTTAAATTACATTCGATAACGGCCAAAATGGATATTTTCGTTGAAATACAGTACCCGCAATTTTTCAAGATTACAATACTTCCTTTAATTTGTACAAGGAAGTAAAAATGAGAAAAATACAACATAATTGTTAAACTTAACAACAAAACGCAATCGGAAAGATTCTCAAGTTCCGTTTTACTGCCTTGTTACAAATCTACCTATTTATAATTATATGACCTTGTGTACTTCTGTCTACTTTTATTTCCTTTTAAGTAAAGAAGTAAAAATTACTTTTAAGCAAGATTTTCCTTTTAAGTTGAAATAAAGGATATGCTGTAACAGCGAATAATTTCAGGTACTACATTTAACAGAAATGCCCATTTTGACCGTTACCGAATCCATTTGGAGGATTTTTTTTTTGCATGACGTCTGTATGTATGGATAGAATAAAGGGCTTTGCCCTGCCCCCCCCCCGCAAAAAAAAAAACGGGATTCTAAAATGGATTTATAGGGATTCAAACGGGATATTTTCGAGACGTCTGCACGTATGTATTGTGCATGTATTTCGCATAATTGAAAAACGATTAAATGTGCAACGTTGAAATTTTGCATGTGGGATTTCTAAAACATCCAGTTGTACATATCCCGTTTTTATTACCATTGGCAGAACCAAATGCATATAAATAACACTCAGTCCCTTACCGGCTTAAAAGTCCTTAGCGGGGGCATATTTCACAAGTGTACAACAACGTAGCCACTGAGGGAGAGGTTTCGGAAATGGACCAATGAGCTTTTATTGATCTTGTGACGATGAATCTCTGAAACTGGGCATATGAACAAATAAATGTTGCTTACGTTTTAATTTGCATTTGTTTCGCAGTTATAAATGTTTGGCATAATAGTAGAAATTCTGGTAGTGTTTTCGACTTATGAGCTTATTTAATCGCTGACATTTCACTTTCCGATTTTTATCACGTATTCGGATTAATGTTCGCGGCATATTACCGCTCTTTATATCGAGAAAATGACAATTAGCCTTGAATATTATGCATTTACTAACACCTGTGGATGAAGAGAATTCAAGTGCACAATTTTTTTTATTGAGCTAAGAAGGATTGTCTTACAATGAATTAAGTATTTTCTTATTTCAGTGCTTGCATTCTTTTGATTTTGAAAGTGTAAGATTCAAAATATATATTGTGTATGATCTGATTATATCTATTGTAACATTAAAGGTTATATATAAATAAATTAAATATATTCTTTGTGAATAAGGTAAATTTATTCTGTTTGAAGAATATTTCTTGTGCAGACAATGCATTTAAGAGTGAGCAGTTATTAAATGTGAAATTTAACGCTATGTATAGGAATCGAAATGAATATTCATGGCAAATTTAATATGACAGTATTATTGCAATTTTTACCTTAGTAATCTGAAAATCAGACTGTAGTTTTCAGTCTAGGCAGCATAATTTTTAAAGTACATGCATGCATATATATATATATATATATACTATATACCATTTTAAAAGGTAGTCTAATGTTGAATTATAATCATTTATTAGAAATTAACACAGAAGAACTTTACTTACAGAGGTAAAATTTTAAATAACAGTATGCAACTGTAGCAACACGAACGAAAATTCCTAAAAAGCACTTAGAAACCGTATTTTGATCTGTGGATATGTATTTCAAGTTCTTTTCAGCTTGACATAGTATTCACAACATCAAACTAATTCTGATGAACCATGAGTAATTCTAATTAAAATAAAATTCTACTTACAATATTTACAATTCTGCTTAAATATTAGTAACATTTTAAATTTGCATTTTTTTGTTGCATAGTCTTTCTCTCTGCAAAATAACAGCATTCATAATATTTTAAGTAGTTATTTATGAATAATTAAATGAATCTGGATTAAATACTACTTCTTCATGCAGATGCAAAATACAGATATAATAATAATAATATGCAATTGCATAACTTTTTTCAGAGATTTTACATTACTCTCAATAAACTTCTTACACAATTGCATTTAAAAATTGTAAGACAATTTTTATTCCATATGTATAGAAATACGTTCTTTCATCTGAACTGAATGTAATAACTGAAACAAATTTTTAAATAATAATTACAGTTACCATTTTGCAGTCAATTACCCTTAAATATAAAATGTTGCATAACTGTCATAGAACTTGTAAATTTAAGTACGTACTTTTACTTTACAATATGAAGAATGCTGACAAACGTAGTTTCTTGAAAACAGAAACCGAAATTGATGAGTAGAAGTTTTGCGCAGTATCCAACATGTGTTTTGTGTTCAATTTCTTTTAATCAGGTAGTGAAATATTCACAAGAAATCGACGATGCTTCTTTCTTTCTTTATTTTTTGTACAGGAAATTGCATGGCAAAATGTTTTCTTCTATCTTGCTTAAATCGGACCAAAGGTCTGGTCATTTGACATGATAGAAATATTACTGGAAGCCCATTGTCTATTCTAAAAGCCACTCTCTTGGTGGCTACACAGATGTGCACATTTGCCACTGCTTGATTTGAAATTGTTGGTTTTTTAACCCGCGAGCACACGCAACAGGTATGTCATACCCATGTGCATTTTTCTCTTCGTGTATTTCTCACCCATTCTTTCATAAAAGGACGAAACTTGGTGTAGCTGAGTTAAAGTCACATACTTAAATGGGGAAAATTCCTGAGGTGGCAGGTGCAACGGTTTTTTAGAAACAGCATTGTTCGGGCATGTCATACCCACGCGTGTACTCGCGTTTCTCAGTAAGTCACTTCGCACTTCTCGTTTTCAAGCTTTTAGTATAGGTTTTTCTTGAGTTGTAAGCATGGCGCCATATATTCCTTATGATGAAAAGATTGAAAAATCTCCTTGAAACAGTTTCTTCTGATGAGGATTCATTTATTGCAGAAGATGAAGATGTTGATGACGAAGAATATAATGGTAATCATGATTCATCCATAGAGAGTGGTGATTCAGATACAGAAACCAGAAATGAAGCTCTAGAATGTAGCAACGAGTTTTATGTTGGAAAAAAATTGGAGTAAAATGGAACAAAAATAAATTCCGTACTAAAATTTGAATTGGCTCCAAAAATATTATAACTAAGCTCCCTGGAAATACAAAGTGCTCTAAAGACGTCTCAACATCTTTAGATTCCTGGTCATTGTTTGTCGATGACGATATGTTAAAACATGTAGTTGACAATGCAAATATTTATATTGATTTTATATGAGAAAATGTCACTCGTGAACGGGATGCGAAAGCAACAAATGAGTTGGAAATCAAAGCTTTAATTGGATTGTTGTATTTATGTTGCGTTTATAAATCATCCCATGTGAGCATAAGAGATTTGTGGGCAACAGACGAAACGGAAAAGGACATATCGGGACATTCGGGAAACAATATCAGCGAACCGATTCCTCTTTCTTTTACGATGTCCCGTTTTGATGACATTAGAGATCGTCCCAATAGAAGAGATAAGGATAAATTAGCTCCGATCAGAGAATTTTTTGAGAATTTTGTCAAAAATTGCAAAAGTAGAAAGGATATGCTTATAGGAGAGTATATGACCATTGATGCGAAGTTGTAACTATTCAGAGGTCGTTGTTCCTTCAAACAATATATGTCTAACAAGCCAGCAAAGTATGGCATAAAAGTATTTGCTCTTGTAGACAAACGCATGGGTATTTGCGTGATCTCGCGGGTTAAATCAATATTTGTTAACTCAGATATATCTCAGTACGATCAAATTTTTACGGAAATATCTCCAGTAGGCTCTCTTTCGATTGCTTTGTACAGGTAGAAATACAGCTATAAGTGAGCAAGACAGCAGAATTCCATCGGAAAAATAATTATGCGATATTCTTTTAGTATGACAAATAAGTACGAGTTAGGCTTAAATGTAGCTTCAATTATTTAAAACTCATAAGATAAAAAATATTTAAAAGATTTATTTTGAATATGCAAGGTTAAGAAATAAGAAAGATCCTGTGACTTACGAAAATATATAATTTACTTATCTTTTGCCTTGATGAAAGAAAATAAAAACTGCACTTTAAAATGCAAGCAAACCAAAATTGTAAACGTTAGTAATCTGACTATCGGTGTAATGGTTACCGTTATCTGCATTAGACAGTAAAAAAGTATATTCTTCTCTGATATGCTCAGATTTACTTCATTTTAATGACTTTTTAAACTTTAGCATAATCATAATACCATTACCAAAATATTTTCTTTTGCTAACCGTTTATGCATAGCAACACATCATAAGAAGCATAGAAGGTAAGATATCTTTATCTGGCAACAATATTTGGAAGCAGCACTTCAGAAGCCAGACAAATTAAAAATTCGCGGAAAAAAATTCAAGAGCTGGAATAAGTGTCAATCCAAATTAAGATTTAAAAAAGAGCTGATACAAAATGCTAAAATATTGTGACTAAATGCCAAGCGTAATTTTACTTTTAAAATATGGGTAATTTTTCTGTGAGAAAACGTTTTTCTTTCCTTTTCCGAATAATCTAAAAATACAATGGCTTAAACTTTTGGCAAACTTTGTGAAACGCTAGATACATAACGTACATGCAGAAAGTTTTATCATTGCATAAAAGTAATGTTTGTTAATCAAGTGAAACTAATTGTTTATGCTTTCAAGTTTTTCTATCTTTTACGTTGTGAATTAGATTTTTAAAATTGTAACTTAATGCCTAGTAACGTCAATAATCTTTTTCACAAATGTTTACGATAGAAATAAAAGGTTAAGAAGCTTCATTAAATTAAGGGTTGTCTTTTCTGTATTCTTTCATAATTTTAAAATGACAATTCGTTAGTTTTTGTGAAGTTTGTACCTAGATGCAAATGTAAAAATGTCTAAGTATTGTAATGGTAAGGTAAAGTTATTTACACTGGTGAAATAAATTAAGAGAATTATCATAATTAAGAGAATGTCGTAATTGAGACAGATTTTAATAAAATTGTATGTGAATATACTGTTACGAATTTCACATTTATTTGGCTAATTATTTAGAATTGTAATTAGATTTGCTTCATGTT
>KK114342.1:57923-70258 GCA_000611955.2 Stegodyphus mimosarum | reverse complement strand
ACCTAAGCATTAATTTAAAGCAATTCAAAAACATCAGTACGAGTGGAAAAAATTAATAACATCCATTTTCCCACACACTTTTAGTCGCCATTAAAAAAATTCTCGCATGTATGAGCACTGAGCACAAACTTTGCAGGGTTCGTATGTGCCATGTGTATGTGAAATCTGAATTCATCGCCAAGCGTCGAAGGTTACCATGCTGAAAATATGCCTACTGCGCATGCTTGGAGCACAAACTTTGCAAGGTCTAGAGGCTAGTGGAATATCGAGGAGTCTTTTCATTAATGTAATGATGGAGTAAACTTCAATATAAAAAGTTATTAGTTGTTCTTTTTGTATTTACTCCGGGGATCTGATTTTTGTAACTGCTGTTTTTCATGGAAATTAATATATGGATCCTATTTTTTCTTTAAACTTATTGTCTGATACTTTGAGCTGAAATTGAAATTAATATATGGATCCTATTTTTTCTTTAAACTTATTGTCTGATACTTTGAGCTACGACTACATTTGGTACATCACATATATATATATATATACACACATATATAGTTTTCCTGTTTGGTACTATCACTTGAATTCAGGTTTAGCCTTTGGGGAGGGAGAGAAGTTATTGTACTTAGTAATTCTAAATGAAGATTTAGTTAAAAAAGTAAAGCAGCTGGGAGATTAATAGTGCTAAAACTATACCAGGAAAAGAGCTATTCATATCACAAAATATGTTCATTCCTTATCGATTTTACAAAAAAATTCACATGAAAAAATATCACACTTAAAATATACAGATGTTGGCATATCACTGCTAAACATGTTTGTATATCTACAGCAAAAAAAAATTTCAAACATAAGATCTCTCAAAAAATTTTTTTACACTGTAGTGAGATAATAGGATGATTTGATACCTGAAAACAAATTAAAATGTTAATGATATTTCTTAAAATTTATAAAGATAGAGCTTATTTCTTTAAAGAGGCTTTGGGCTAATTCCAATGCTTGCACTGTCATTCATGCACTCTTGTTAAAAATACTTATCCAGTTTTAATATATTCCCAAATGGTAGAAATAAAATATTTTTAAACTACAGAATTACTTTACATAACTACAGAAAAATACTTACGAATTACTTAGTCTTACAGCACTAGTGGTACATGAAGGGAAAAGTAAGCCTTTGCCAGACAGAGAATCTTGAAGTTTACTTGTATATTGGCTAATTGTGTGAAGTGACAAACTCATATCCAACAGCACATCTACTCCACTTAATAACTGCAGAGTCAATTTATTTTTAGTCAAAAGCATGGTCTGAAATTTATAAAGGAGGAAACCGGTAAGTAAGAATTTATTATCTTATATTTAAAAAATATAACACTACAGCAGTAAAATAATGTATTTGATTTCATACACATTCATTTATTTTACATATTATATAGTTACAAACTCGCAATCCAGGCAATAATTTGTACAAAAATTGTATTTTTAGTCTCGTGCACATCATAATGTTTTCACTATTTTTTTTTAAACACATTATTGAACTATTGAAGTGAAAGTAAAATAGAAAATTGTGATGAATATTTAGCTATGAATTATGGTAATACATATTATTTAATTATTTGATGAAGCTTCTGAAAATTTAGATCATCATCAGTACTCCAATATGCACTGAAAAATAATATAATGTACATGAATTAATAAATAATAAATAAATAAGCTGGTTCATGTTTATTTTTACATCCTGTCTATTAACAATGCTTTGATGCACTAAAAAATAAAATAATGTAGAATTTATGTATTTTCCCATCAAACATGAAAGTTAGCAGATGTGCTGTCAACCACTCCAATGGAAATTTGGAGTAAGAGATTGATCTTTATTTAATTACATAATCACAGACTGCTACTTACTTAATTAGATAACAGAGATAAGTGGCTAAAAAGTCCAGGTTGGGCACAGGTTTAACAAACTTACATCCTTCTTTACACAAATAGAAGTTAAGGATCAGAGTTACATAAAATCAAAATCAAGAGCTTATGAATGTGTTGTGATGTTATGCTTGCCCATTAATGGGCTAAATTAAAACTGTTTGGGAAGGTTTCATTATTTCAAAACGATCAAAATATAGATATGCAAATATCAATAATGCAAAAAAAAAAAATTAAAAATACCATGGCCTATGAATTACAACTGAATGCTTACACTCCTCTTTTTATTTGTGCTAATGTATCTGCCTTTTAACAAATGAATTAGACTGCTATAAGATAACGGGGCACTCTTTTATTTCTTATAAGAAGAATAAAAATGTGGACAGTGTTACACTATATTGTTCTTGTTAAAATACAACATACAAATTAAAACTCAAATCACCAAGTCTACATGAATCTGACACTGTACATATCTACAAAGACAAATTCTTAAAATTGCTTTTAAAATACTTTCAACTATTACGAGTTTCATAACTCAAACACTGCATATTTAAGAGAAAAAAGTTCTTTAAAAATATATATTTTAAGCATCACTTTTATTTTTTTTAAAATAAGCTAATTAACCAGCTAGAATTTCTGCAGATACAATCCCCCTAGCACAAGCATCAAAAATTGTCTTGAATGCTGACTGTTTTCTGTACAATTAATATTCATCAGTAATTAAGAAAACATCTTCCCAATAAAACCATTTTAAACAAGTTCTGTTGCATCAAGAAAAAAAGAGTTTTCACTATATAGTACATACATAGGTTAGAGAGTAATACATAGGTTATCAAGGCTTTAGTTTAAATAACTGTAAATATTAATTAATATGATTGACTATTTTTTCTTATAATCCAATAACCTTGATGTTTACTCATATTGCTAGAGATGAAATTTCAGTTTCCTTTAAATAAAAATTCAAATGTGATACTTTTTTGTGGTTGCTGATATCAATGGCCAAGAATTTCACCTTTCAATTTTTTCTGAAATTTCTGAATCCCATGCAACATAAAATTAATTTATTAGCCACAAAATCAGGGAAACTGCTATTTCTCCAATTTTATTATCCCTGTAACTAGGCAAATTGCTACACAGCTGCAGTGTAAAACTACTATTCCTGTTCAGCAAGGTATACGATTTTTTGCTTATTTTTCAAATTAAAACTATGCACTTCTTAAAAAAACTGGACAGAAAAGAACATGCTGAATTTATTTATTTATTTATTTTTTTGTCTCTCCTTAATATCTCTGACTGACTTTATGTTCAGGGTTGGCTTTTCAAGCATCTAAAAATTTTTTTTATTTAATCAAAAGTTGAATGTGTTTTACAAAAATAGTGTGATGATGCTTTTGTGTGATAATTACACTGAAAGCAAAATGTCAAATCATATGAACTAATAAAAAATCACATGAAACTGTTAGACTAACTTTCTGTTTTTTATAATTTTCATTCAATTATTAAAAGACAAGTTTAGTAATAACATCAACAGTATTATGAAACAATCTGAGACAAAAGTGGTTATAAGAACTACAACTATGCCCAAAATTAGCAAACCTTTTACTTTTTTTGCACTGTTAAGAATAACAGCTTCTTCATTTTTCAATTCATGGCTAATACATATTGTTTGCTTCTTATTAATATAATTTATTGATTCTGTAAGTATCATCAGAGATTATTGGAATATTTTTTAAATGAGGCTTTTCTCTGAACTATTCCAAAAATGCATCAAATAAATTGCCAAGAAATAACAATGATGGTATAGTATGCTATCTACCATTTTAGTCAGTCATTTATTTTTTAGATGATAGCACTGAAATTTTACATTGTTCTATTAATTTCTTTTCCCTGCTATTCTGTCACACAATTGAATTCAAAAATGGTGTTTTAGTGATGCCATCTAAGATGGTTTAGTCTATTTGATTACAGCAAAGTGCTCAAAAGAACCTAAGTGGAAGGACTTTTCCTAAGGGGAAAAGATGCCTTCACTGAGGGCTTTCTAAGGGAAACTGACTCGTACACACATTACACATGGGGAAAACAACAAAAACATCCATGCAGACAGACTGTTTGCTAGGATTTGAACCCTGGACCGAACTACTAGTGTTCAGTGAATTTACTACTTGGTAGCTAGTAGGCACCATCTAAGAAATAACCAACTAACTAAAAGTGGTAAATCACATGATACATCATCACTGAAATCACTGTAAATATTAATTTATTTCTTACGAAAGAAAGAGAAAAGAATTTATGAAATGTGTCATTTTTTGTGTTAAATTTTAAAATTTCTCATAAAATAACTGCTTCTCTAACATGAATTATATAGGAAAAAATGAGTAGAGGAAAACATCACAACACTGCAGAGTTACTAATAACATTAACCAAACACAGCAATAGATAACCAATCAGAAAAACTACCACATCATTTGGATATTTCCCAAAGAATGTTTCCACAACAATACATGCAAAATATAGTTACAGATTTGAAAATAACTAAGACGGAAAAAAATGCTTCTCCAAATATCAAGAGAGAGGAAAAAAATTATCTGCCAAAGAGCTTCACGGTCTTAATTTCAAATGGGAGAAAAATTTGAAGCAAAACAATGAATGAAAATGTGTATTCTCGAGTTGCAAGAAATATTCTGTTTTTAAAGAAAACAAATATCTAAAAGAGTATGCATCTGGCAAACTATATCATGTTGGAAACAACCCTGAAAAATCATTAAAAATTACAGAACTGTGCTTAAAGAAATGAAATAAAAATTAAATTATTCAGTATGGATGAAGAAACAGTTTGTTTACTGACCTACAGGCCAGACATATAATCAAAAGTATATAAGGAAAACCATTTGTTTTTCGTAACATAGTGTCAACTCAATTTTTCATGTAGATGGTACAGTGATGGAAAAGGTATACATGGTTTTTGTAGAAAACACAGACAAGCTAATTGAAAAGCATTCAGCAAAGTTGATAAAAAGCCTGGTTTGAAGAAACAGGTGTTTCAAAATAATCAAAATGAAAAAATGAGGATCAAATAAATATAAGATGCATAAGATTTTATTTTCTTATAATTAAAACCTAAACAATTATTTTATATAGCATTATACATATATATATATAAAGACAATAAATAGATAAAGAAACTTAATAAGAGGCAAAAATTAAAAACAAATTTTGTATACCCGTCCTGCACTATGGCCGCAGTACTGAAGTAAAATAAATTTAAAACATCTAAAGTTAAAGTAAATTAGAGTCAAAGCAAGGCAATTCCTCAACAATATTAATAATTGCATCCATGTAAGTAATTTTCGTTTGAGGGTCAGCATATGATTTCAGTAAGTTAGCATTTTCTCAATTTTGTTTCTAAACGGTTTTCTGTTTTTTGCTGAAATAGGCTCATATTTGATTTTATTATTTAAAACAATCTCATTGAAAAGTTTTTCGTTTCCTTGGAATTAATAGTTCCATATAATCAGAGACCGCCCATTTTTGGAATATTGTTTAATTGACTATTTGGTTTAAAGTATATTTGTATTGAGATCTACATTTATATTTTATTTTGAATTTTGTTTTTGCTTATAATGCTTTTAGACCAATTTGGTTTTTTTTTTTTTTTTTTTTTTTTTTTTTTCAAATGGTGATTTTACATAATGAAAGGTTTTATGGTTTCTTTTTTTGGGTGTGTGTGTGTGTGTGTAGTCAATTTGAAACAATGTTATGTTTCAATGAAACAATGTTATGTTATAAATTCAATTACAGTATTTCAAAAGTTAGAATTCAATGGTTTCATCAAATATTACTAATATTCTAACACAACAACATAGTGCAGATTGAAAGTCTAAACAAAAAAAGCTGAACTACTACGCATTTCTACATTATATGTGAATATAAGAAGAAGCCAAACAATCAAACAGACTTCTGATACCCTCTTTTGACAATATCATCAAATATTTCTCAACACAGTTTTCATGTTTTACCATGGCCATTTTAGTCACCTGATATAAATCCATTTGAGAATATACGACATGAACTAATGATAATTAATCATCATAACATAGTGAACAAATCTGAATAGAGAATGGTACAATATGCATAACCTTCTACTACTGCTGAAAATTTTTTTTAAATAAATTTTTTGCAGTAAACGAAGATTTTTGTTCTCAATAACAAGGTGCTTCAACTATTACTATTATTACTATTTGATGTAACGTATATTAGAGATAATTCAAAGAAAATTTTACAGCATAAAAACAATGCAATAATCAGTGAAAATACTTAATAAATTAAATTATTAGGATTTAAATATCCATTAATTATGAACTAGAAACATTAAACAACCATTATTCTTAGCTTTTTAAAAATTATTTCTTGTTTTCTAACATAATTGTAGATATAGAGACCAGAGCATTTCAATAAAATCACAGTAGTTTAGCTAATGCACAATATATTCATTTATATATATTATATACTCACTATATTTATATATATTATACACAAAATATAAAATTTATTTCATAATACTAACCTTTGATTCTTGACCGGGATCAGGAATATGAATGATTGTAGTGTCACCATCCTTATCAACTACTTCAAGAGGACCTTCTTGCTTCTGCGCATTCTGAGTATCTAACATGGGTGTCATCAACTGTTCAAGAATGCTAGCACTTGGATCTAATCGTGGTCGTTTTGGTTCTTTGACATCATCTTGTCCATCTAAACCAAAATACATGAATCCCAGCCCATATGTACCAGGTGGCCATAATTAAACTGACAGTGCTCACAGTGTTCTGTAGCGTGATCTATTTGCGAGAATGATGTCACATTTTGTAGGAAGATTAAACAAGATGGGGGACGAAGGATTCCGCAAAAAAAAAAACAAATTAGTTCCAAAAGTCACCGCTAGGGGAATATTTGGCACTGTGTAATAGAAAATAGTGTTAACAAATGCAAATTAATACGGAATAAAATTACCTTTTATTATGCACATTTTCTGATTTAATTTGAGTGCAATATGGCAACACTTTTAAAAAAGCGTAAAATCTACATAAACACCGATAAAGTCTCGTGATCTGCAATATCACGTACGCTGAGCAGAAGAAGTTCTTTATTCAAATTTCACGTTATCCATTGACACAGTGCCAGCTGCTTGGGTTTTAAAAGGCAATGTGTTACGTTTCGAATCAATCGGATTGAAAGTTTATGTGCAATGTCTCCTTCTTTAGTCAAGCGTGCGTTACTGGTCAAATTCTTTTACCTCAACCAGTGCAACGCGTCAGCCGCTCTTCGTGCTATTAGAACACACAAAAAAAAAATGCGTAAAGGTAACAGTCCTGTGTCAGTTAATGGGCTAAAAGCAATGGTTGCGACGTTTGAGAAAACAGGTTCTCTGAAGGTTCAGTCAAGCAGAGGACGAAAACCTCTACCACAGGATACAATCGAAGCAGTTGCCCAAGTGATTGTCGACAGAGGACCAGACAATATTGCTGCCACCTCTAGCGCTCATGAAGTAGCTCGGAATATGGATATGGCTTACAGTACGGTATGGAAAATCTTACGAAAGATCATCAACTTCTATCCGTACAAGATCAGCCGTGTATAGGAGTTACTGTACCCCGACCATGATAAGCGATTGACTTTTGCTCTCACCTTTCTTGACAGAATGGAGGTGGATGCTGCTTGGCCGTGGAAAATCTTATGGGGAGACGAGGCCCACTTTTACCTGAATGGAACTGTGAATACCCAGAACTGCCGAATTTGGGATGACAAATCACCACATGCAGTCACAGCAATTTCCTTACATTCATCAAAGATAACTGTTTGGTTTGGGTTCACAGCGGAATTTATCATAGATCCATTCTTCTATGAGTACATTACCCTGACAGGCCCAGAAACCTGTTCTGTTACCAGAGAGAAATATCATTACATGTTGAACAGCTTTGTCATTCCGGCACTTCAGCAAAGACAGAGCCTGGGGGAAATGATTTTCATGCAAGATGGAGCCCCTCCACAAGTTGCTGTACAGGTGCAACAGATGCTACAACTGAACTACTCTAATTTTAGTTCAACAGATGCTACTCTAATTTCTATTACACAGCGCCAAATATTTTCCTAGCGGTGACTTTTGGAACTAATTTGTTTTTTCGCGGAATTCTTTGTTTAATCTTCCTATAAAATGTGATGTCAGTCTCGCAAACAGATCGCACTACAGAACACTGTGAGCACTGTCAGTTTAATTATGGCCACCCGTTATATCTACACATACTATATTATACATGTCATTTGACATTTCAATTTGAAGAAAAAAAAGCATTTCTAATCAATAAAATTCTTGAAATTTTGACAAATTCAATTTTAATAAAATCTTTAAGAAGTTTACAGATGTATATCTCATTTAAATGCAACTTTAATATAATTCATATTGCTACACCATTCAAATACAATTTTATATAAACACAAGATTGATCATAGTAAGAAATATGAAGATGAGAACAAAAATATACCTTGAAATTCATTGCCCCTAATAGCAAATGCTAGTGGATCTTTTGCAGATTTTAAAACAAGTGTCAGCATAATAATTTCAGAACGTGATAACACTTGAGTCTTGTGGTTATTGCATAATCCATATATAATTGATACAATTTGTTTCTGGAAGGAGATTAAAAAAATATTGGATATCAGCTTTGAAACAAATCACATTTCAGTTATACATTTTATTTTTATCTACATGTCTGCCTCTCTAAAATGTACATAAATTATTTTGATATATACTTAACTCGGCAAAGTTATACCAAAATATGTATTCAAAAGAATTTTTTTAGATTTTATGTCACATTTACTTCAAATAAATCTAAATTATGAAAACAAACTGGTTGTTACTAAATTTTTTAAAAAAATGCACTTCACGTTACAGAAATTAAATCCTAATTACAACGGAAAATGGCTGATTTATTTATAATAAATTGTAAAAATCAGATAGCTATACCATCATATTAAAAATATCACTTTCTGAATTATCTACATTCTCACAATTCTAATACTATGCATTAACATAAAATTAAATCAGAAATATAGCATACCTGTGATATACAACACTGTTCTGACAAATGCTGCAATTTCTGCAGGAAATACTGCAACAGTATTTTGCAAGCTTGTGCTGCACTACCAACTTGACTTTTGGGTACTAAAAAGTAAAACAGTCAAATAAATATTTAAAATCATAAGCAACAAAAATGTTTTAAATAGCCATACCTGTATACAAATATGTATATTTCTTTATTATAGCTGCCCATAAAACTTAACCACTGATCATACGAGATGTAACATGTAGGAAGTTATAAGAATATGTGGCAAGATTTCTGCAAGACATCTCGGCTGATTAGCAATTCTGTCTTGGGGGCTGCTATGAAGAAGTACCCAAACATGTCACAATTTATAAGAGCTAAGTAAAAAATTTTCATAAATTATGCAAATACTATAGAATTTTCTAGAATACAATTTAGCATCTGTTAGAGATTTCTTTTTTCTTTATCCTAAATATCACTCTTACATTTTTCACATAAATGGCGAAAAATAGCTAATCATGCATACTTCCACGGCCATATATTAGTTTAATGAAGCAAAACATTTGACAGTTGTGAAATATTGCTCGCAATAAAACTGTTAAATATTCTGTACAATTCAGCGCTTTTTTTTACTTTGAAACCAGCTTAATATTATTCTAGCCACAAACAGACAGATGGGTTCAGGACTATACTAATCTGTCTGAATAATGCAAGGACAATCTAAAACCAGATCATAAATTGTGATGCAAAAAAATGTGTAGTCAGTCTGCGCCTGGCACCACAAAGTACAGTTTGACTAATAAAAAGATAATGTTTTGTATCTGGTGGGATTGTTCTGGTATTATCCAGAAACAGTATCTGAAAAATGAAAAACCCTCCACAGTAAGATGTACGCAGAGATGCTAGTCTGTGTTGATGCTGCTATCAAGTAAAAACATCGAACTGAGTTCCAGTGCAAAAAGATAATGTTTCATCAAAATAATGAAAGACCACATGTGCCTGCATTGACCAGCTAGATGCTGTGCAGACTCGAATGAGATCTTTTGCCACATCCACCATATAGCCCTGACATTACTCCTTCAGACATCTACTTTTTTCCTCACCTGCTGCTACATCTTGTTGGTGCTATTTTCCATTCTGCACAGGATATCCAAAATGAGATTGATCTGTTTTTGGACTCAAAGCCACCAACTTTTTAGGCTGAAGGCTTTGAATAACTACCAAAACGTTGGCAGAAAATCACAGATTTAAGTGGTAATTACTACCTGCACTAAAGGTACTGCTTCCTCTTTTTTTTCCCCCCTAACTTTATGAACACTTTGGCAGAAAAATTTTGTTACAACCAGACACTTCCTTGTTAAAGAGGCCATCATGCTTAGTTGCTAAAAAAACTTGCCATTAAAATAAAAAAAAATTTTATATACCTTTTCAAAGATATTAGATATAAACCGCTAATTAAAATACTTGTCTGAACCAGAAATTTATCTGTATTACACAGAAAGAAAAATATATGTTGGTAACCTTATTAAGCATTAGTTTTCAATATTTTCAGTGCAAGAACTCCATTCTAAAAGTAATGTAATACAATATTTTTCAACAATGAACTTACTATGAAAAGAATTGCTGACGATGAAGTGGGCTGAAAGTGCAGCAAATGAAGCGAAAAAATTTTCATACTCATCTTCATGAGATAAAAGCACTTGCTGCCTGTAAAAAATATAAACAAATACCAAAAAATATATTATGAAAATAGCTTATAAACTTAAGACATGTTAAAATGGACTTTTAACACAAAAATACGTGTACCTAGGAATGATAAAAGTACTCAAAAATGTAAATTATTATCCATATTTCTGAAATGCAAGCAATCCATATATCAATATGAATTTTAAACTTAATTAGAACTGCTTTAGTCAAATAAGCAATAAATTATCTTAAATTTTTGTACAGTACAAAGTCCGAGATCCGGACCTTAAAGCCACCAACAAAAAAAAAATTTTTTTATGCTTTACGCCTGCATTTGATTTATTTTCCCATAAGAAAACATGGAGAATCTCGATTCTTAATTTCACTTCAGCACTAAATAAAACACCTCGTTATTGAAGAAACAATCATTCAATCGCTGACATTCAGTTTCAAGGCTATTCATTGTAGACTTCGCCGGAGTGAGAACACATGCGTGATTTTCATTTGTCAAAACAGTTACTGGTTGACCAGACTGCACCTTCTGTTGACACAGTACACTACCAGAATGGTGAAATTTCGTAACAATAGACAGCATATTTGTGTTACTTAATGTCGTCTAGGAATTGCTCTGCCACCTTTTTCACACTCGGTCCACCATTACAACCGCTTCCATAAGAGCGGAAATAATACTCAACTATGAATATTTTTTCCTCCATCGAGACACTCATTTCCAACAACAACTGAACAACTAAACTTCCTTTTCACTAATACGAACATGTGCAGCTGGAGCTATGCACCGTCGACAAATGCACACACGTTCGAGATGCACAAGTTTCAGTACTGTATACTTTGGTGCATACTGCATTTTGCTATAATGTGACTAAAAGATTAACACCCTAGCACAGTCCATCAAATTTGGGGGGGGGGGAATAGCCTTGATCTACATGAACTGTCAAAATGAATTTGGCTTGCTTGAATTATACTGACAGTTAGGAGGAGGCATTTTAATTAGTTCTTCCCTTTCTGAAGCTTGGTGTTGTCAAATACCAAAAAAAAAAGGGGGGTACATACATCTAATTGTTTAAAAATATTTTGCACATTGTTCAGAGTTTATCTATTTTCCAGACTCAATCGGCTGATGATTCTAGAAATGTTAAATAAACTTATTTTATACTTTTCTAGAAATATACTTAATGCATAACAGTATTCAGTGCAATTCATATTCAAAGCTCTCAAACTGTAATTTTTCATTTCAAATGATATTTTCACATACACATATATATTATAATACAAAATTTTAAATTAAAAAAATTTTCAAGTTGGCATTTGAAATTAGTTCATTTGCTTTTAATATCATAAAATAAATTTTATCAGATTTTCCCCCTAAAGATATAAAACCATTTCCAGTTGACTGTCATCTAACATATTTATGAATGATTTAATGTTTAGCTTTTGAAATATTCCCATTGCAAAAAGTATTCTGCGTAAAGGGAATCGGACAGAAACTTAGGAGTTTAGTTGCTTCACTATGTTGAAAGTATGAGCTCTGAAGAGTCTTCAATAATTTCATAAATTCAGTGCATCAGAAAAGTATGCACAGTGTTTGTTCAAGCCTTTTTTTATAGAACTTTTCAT
>KK114342.1:42780-57797 GCA_000611955.2 Stegodyphus mimosarum | reverse complement strand
AATATGGGACAAAGATTTGTAATGCTATGGAAAAATCAACATGATAAATGCCAAACACTTAAAATATATAAATAAATATAAATTTTATTTATTAAGTAAAAATTAACTGACAGATAAAATTTAATTCCCTATAAAAATATATTCAAAACAGCTTGAATACAGATTCTGTCTTTATTATCCATCAAAATACAATTAATTTATGATATATTTAATCTGCTTAAATAATTATTTTTAATATTTCAATAATATTAACAAGATGGGAAATTTCTACTCATTAACAATATTAGAAATTGGAATATTTTTCTGACCCTTCTTTCATAGCTAACTATTATTATTTTTTTTTTTTTTCTGTTTCGCCTCAAAGATAGAAAGCATTCCTCATTAATGTTCTTTACAACTGTCGTCCTTTTTCAATGAGGCAAGACATTCTATCAAATTTGGAACTGTAATATGTTTTTCTAGAGGATGTAGGTAGACACACTGGCTTATTCAGTATCCATCTGCTTCAATCCAGCTTGATTCTCACTTCAATCACCGAAATTCTCTCTAGAACTTAACTGTAGAAATCAAAATTATGTAGTCTTTGCATAAAACACATCCGTACTTTCTTGATACAAGTAAAACACTGATAAATGCATGCAAAAAGATCTGCATGATGGTGGGGGGAATAGAATTATATGCTTCAAATTTGCCCAAATCAGAATAGTGTAAGACATGGTATTACTGTGCTCAAGAAGCATTTCATTCAAATTTAAATTGGAGAAAGATATTTGTATGTATTCATGTATAAATAGACGAATGTGTTCATGTATGCATGCACAGATGTACATACGTATGTATCTGTGTGTACACGCATATATATGCAGATACACACATACATATGTAAACACTATTTTTAATCTGGTCGTGATAAGAGTACCAAACTGATAAGATTCCAAAATAATACCATATATGGTTAAATATAAAGGCATTCATTACAACAAAATAAGAATATGATGCATTTTAGCAGAGAGTCAATTCTAATCTGTGAAAGTTACTAAAAGAAGCTATGTAGCTGCTCCTATCATTTTTTATATATTTTAATATATTTATTTTAATTATATATTTTTATGCATCCTTCTTATATTATTTTAAATATTGTATGCTCAGGGGGAAAAAACTATATCTAATTAAAAATTTGTTAAAAAGCGAAAAAAGTATACATGCACTATGTTTTGGAAGAAAAGCTGAAACATTTTTTCGAAGGCAGATTTTTTACGCAACAAAGTTTTATTAACAAAGCTTATATATACATATTTTCAGTGTATATGCACGAATAATACTGATAAGTCACCTAAGCCATTTCACAGATATGTCTCAAAAGGTCCACCTTATCATTATGGATTAATAATAGACATAACTTTTAACTACAGATCATAGTACTTGTAAAACATCATATTACTTGTAGACATTAGTAATAGCTGATAACCATCCTTCATAATACGATTAAGCAATACAAATTATAGTAAATTCAGTGTTAATTTAAGGTAACAACAGCAGATTAGCCACTTTAGAACAGCAGTTTACAATGTGTTATGGGGAATAATAATTTTTTGACAGGGTATAAAATCCTGTTTCCTAGTTGTCTGCCAAATAGTAAATTATAAAATCCTGTTCAAATCATTTTTCTTTTCATAATATGCAAATATTTTTATTCAAATCTTGCAAATACTTGCACTCAAAATGTAATTCAAAACTCTTTGGTCACCCTTTTTGAATTATAACATGGGGCATATTTATACATGAAAAATTTTTGGACAAAATTTTTAAATTCCATTCCTTCACAAGAAATTTATTGTGAAATAAGTCATTA
Source organism: Stegodyphus mimosarum (assembly GCA_000611955.2). Taxonomy (NCBI): domain Eukaryota; kingdom Metazoa; phylum Arthropoda; class Arachnida; order Araneae; family Eresidae; genus Stegodyphus; species Stegodyphus mimosarum. The sequence goes on along the minus strand of KK114342.1, from coordinate 55,945 downwards.
AAATACTTTTTTGCATCACGATACATGCAGTCGAAAGCGGTTACTTAGACCATCAAAATAAATGTACAGTCTTTTTCTCATGACTATTATATGGTATTCAAATACAATGTAACTAAAATTACCAATGTTTTCGATAATAACAGCCAGTTATATATGCGTACGTCATAACTGAATTGAACTAGGCACTTAAAATTTAAAATGCTCATATTTGCCGTAGAAATACAAATTTCAACTACTTTTAAATCATTCACAAAAGGATTTAATACAAATATGCCAGATTATTTAACATTTTTTTCTCAAATGAACACATCGATAGCTTATGATAGTAAAATGCAAACACACGCAATTAAGAGTGCATATCTTAAAAATAAGCTAAAAACTTCCTACAAATGACACTAATGAATTTAACATTCCAATATTACGCCATTAAAATAAATACGAACAGAAGAGGCCGGCTATTTAAAATGCTAAGAATCAGATACTCATACCTTCTAACTACAGATCGTATTACTTGTAAAACATCGTATTTATTTACAACTCCTTGAGATGCTGTTAACAATAATATAGATGGTTCTCTAAAAGCATAATCTACATCTGTCTCGGACGTCGCCATTACTACATAATCATAAAATCCTCTTATCGAAACCGCCTGAATATACTTAATTTCACAAACAGAGAATTCGCAACTTTCGGTTTTCAGTTAGGTACTTCCAGATTTTCTCATGTGTTAATTTCTTTGTATTATTTTGTTTTTAGGAACTTGTTTTAAAATCGCTAAAAAGGCTCGTGTGCAATTTAAACATGAATAACAGTTTGTATTTCAAAAATGATACTATATAAGTATTAAAACTGAAGCAAATTTAAATTGATATTCACATGAAAGATACTTAATATGCCGAAACTTCAAAAGTCTAATTCAAATTGAAACATTTATCAATATTTATTCTTATTTATGTAAATATCCTTGTTTTTATTTATCTGTGATAACTTCAGTGATTTTTGTGCGTTAATATAAATTTCACAATAAAATTGCTTATTTTAAATATTTACAACTACCTTAAGGCATTAAATAATTGATGATAAATCAGTTATTTAATATTTATATTTTAAATTACACAATCAGGGATTTAAATAAAATCCTACTGAGTAGTAAATCAACAACTCAACTTTCCTCATTTGTTTATTTATTTTCATTCCAAATTAAAAAGTGCGGTATTTTTCGTGGTTGTTGTTGTGTTTAGTATACTAATTTTAGGTAGAATGATGCCTGAAAGAGGTAACCTTCAATTAAACCTGACTTTTTATTAGAAGTACTTACCTGTTATATTTATATTGGTAAAAGTTTACAATTGGGTGCCCCTTGTTATTTGGCGATTCTGTTTTGATGCCAAGATCGGCGCCAATAAGACACAATTTCAAGATGGCCGCTACACAAAACCAAAACAAGAAGTCAAAGAATTTCACAAACTCCATGTCCATGTACACATCGACCTATTTTCACTTAAAAAAAAACATCAGAGAATTGCACAAACTAGTCATTGCACATTTTGACTTTGTCCATGTGCACATCGATTTATTTTCAATTAAGTAAATCAAGAAGCTATAACCATGTTAAAACTCTCATGGTAAACAGAAATGGGGTTTCATCGCCAAAACTGAACAAAATTTTTCGCCAAAAAACAAGGGGCACCCAATTCTACACTACAGCCTCTACGGGATATATTAATAGTATTACCGGTTATTTTTTTAATTGATTGTATTTTTAAATTATAAATACAGTACTGACTTGAATATTATTCACAAAAGTTAATAAACTGTTTCTTTGGTTTATTTTATTTCTACATTTAATTTCCGAATAAAATGTCTGTTTAAATGCAGTCCTAAACTATATCAAAAGCAATCAGATTTTTACAAACAATAGTTTCACATAATTAAAACTCCTCTAACATATGCATTTTCTTCAGTGCCATTCAAACATTTCAATTTTTATTGTAGAGTAAATCATATGTACCGTTCTGTATTACAAAAATGTCAGTTTCACTTGTTTCTTTAAATTCTATTTTTTATTTCCCCACTGTATTCTGCTCTTCATTCATATTTTTTATGATGCCATCATAAACCAGAACTGAAAAAGTTAGTGGGTGGGGAATATGTGAGTAAGTACGGTGATTGCGATCATGAAAAAATAGAAATCGTGTTAAATTCTAGTGAGTTACATAAGTTTCAAAGAATGTCTTAAAGGACGTTTTTTCCACTAGCACTTTCTAAATAATTTTGAAATTAGCTTTCAAATCCAAAAATATTAGTAACAAAATAAGTTAGAAATTTTATTTTTGAAATTACAGGGTTTGAGAAGAGCAAGTTAAGTACTTTTGTATTATCACAACCATTGTAGTAGAAATCACCAAAGCTTCAAGTACACCAAATTCTAGTAACCATGCACATAACAATAGTTCAGGAAATCTGTGCACATAACAAATGTTCAGTTTCCAACATTGCTTTTTTTGGGGGGCAGGCAATGAATTTTTTTTTGCTGTATTCCAATTTCCAATGACTTTTGTAGAAAAAGTAAGATTATTTTTTGTCTTAAACTTGATTTAAAAATTTTTGCTTGTAAGATTTTCCTATAATAGAAAAAAGAGAGGGGAAATTTCTGCAGGAATAAATTATTCGATCACAAAATCCTAAAGCAATTATACTTATTATTTTTCTCAAAGCGACAGCTACAAAATTTCCTCCACAAGAAAAACAAAAATCCTTTTGTAACTAGATTTACTGATTGGCTTTAGAATAAATATGTAATTAAAATATAGAATACTAGCTTTTACCTGCGGCTTCACTTGCATTGATGTCCTTAAATAAGTTTCAAAGACTATGCCTGACCAGGATACTGAGGATAAAATTTTAATTACTGTTACTTATTTTTTAAGTTAAAAATACACTCCGCATAAAATTTCAGTAAATACTGTCCTTCTTCATTGAGATAAAAAGAAATCCGTATTGATGTCACTAAGACACTATTCTGCATAATTTGTAAAATCCAATTGGATATATCAAACATTGCAATCTTATCTTATGTTTTTTTTTTGAGGGGGGAGGTGTACTAAAAAAATTCTGAAATAAAATATAATTTAAAAAACTGGAAAACATGCTTTATTAAGATATCTCACTACAAAAATACATAATTTTCATTACCAAGATTTCAAAAAGTTTAAAATATTAACAATAAATTAATGTTTGCGGGGTTTAAGCCACGCAGACAAACTTTAACATCGTTTAACTTATTGTTATGAAACTTTAAACATTTAATATTTATACAACAACAATCATTTTAAGCTATAAAACCTATTATATAGTTTAAGTTTCAACAGATAAGTTACATTTACCTTTTCTAATATATCAAAAATATTTCTTGAAAATTTCATGACAATCAGTTAAGTAAGGCGTGAAAGTGTAATAAACACACACACAAACAAGTGCTAGACATTTTGCCACTGGTGCAATTTCTGCAGGTCCCAAATTTTGCTGTGACTTACCCTTACTTAACTCTAAAAAATTTGCTGTACCTAAGTTCTGCTACACTGTGCTTCTCCTAAATTCTAAAAATTTTGCTATCTAGTTTAGCTGTATGGACTCTAGAGAGAAGTTCCTATATATAAACATGAATTATATTCCATCCTACAAAATTTGGTAAAAATACATTTCAGGATATTTTGGCACCATTCCTGTTTACGTCCAATGCCATCTGCAGTAAAATGGCATCCAAAGCACAGTGCAATAAAACATAATTAAAACAAAAACTATATAATAACAATAAACTGCATTTTAAATCAAACAAGGAAAGAACATAAGAATGGAAATAAATGTAATGTAATCTACGCTATACGAAAAGGAAATATCGACTTACCTTTTTTAAAAATTTGTTTCTTTGGTATGTGAGACATACAGAATTCCTTAACAGCATCCAAAAACTATTTTAAATTATCTAAAGTAGAATCTGTATACTGCCATTGCCACATAAATTCATAAAAATAAAAATAAAAAATATTCTCTGGACTGTTGATGGCATTTCTTTCGAAAATCATTTTTTATTACATCCCTTCAATAGAGCTGATATGAGCTGTTGTTTCCAAATCCTTAAATCTCACTACGTAATTTACCGAGAGGTGAATGAAGCCATTTAAATCTTCATTTACTCACCAGTCAATCAAGATTTCTTTTCCAGTCATTCTAAAGTGTGCAGGAGCTTCAATTTAATCATACCACCAGCAGGTATTTTATGGTGTAAAGCATAAAATAAGCAATGTACTTCCTAACCAACACATAAATAAGCCCATAAAAATATTTTCCCAACTGTAAAAATTACAGCAGTCATGCATCATGTCATTATAGGGATTCCATAACATTCAACTACTCTGGTAAATGAAACAACAAGTTGGTGATAATCCAGAGGGTACCCTAAAATATAGACTAACTAAAATGTTATATGTTTTTTAATGGTTTGAATGGATTGCATAAAATACTTTGAAGCAATCAACTGTGAGAATACAATTTTGCTTTTATTTCATTATCATTGTTATGCAGTTCTAATAATCACTAAATTAATACAGGTGTTTGGTTTGATATATTTCAGTTCTTTTAATAGAACATTATTAGTACTATGCATTATAGCAGCCACTTTAGTAGAAGTCGCCAGATTCTGGGAACCATGCATGTAGCAGTTTAGGTAACCATATCAATTATACGCTGCAATCTCAAAATTTATTAAATCAACTTTTTTTCTGTAAAAAATCACAAAATAGCACCAAGGTAGTTGTACTAATGCATAAGTACCTCCTTGTTATATAGGTACAACTTGAAGCAAAGCCAGCATCTGTACATATGTTTTGGCACATTAGGTATCGCTGGGCCTTGCTAATTGTTAAGGTTCCACCTCGCATGGAATTCCAAGGGAGAGCATCCCAAGGTTCAGTCCAAGGGTCTTTCATTCCTTTTTCCCTACCACCAACTTCTTGAGAAGATTCCGGTTTGCCATGTATTTTGAATGTCCCCTTGCAGCACAGATACAATATGCTTACAAACATCTATGCCCTCCCTGGGATTCGAATCTAAATTTGTATTCTTAGCCTCATCTCAAAGTAGTCTCAATCAATTAGATAGAATATTCTAGGTTTACATGCTGGAACCCTGTTTATATATAAATAGAAGTGCAGGAACTTTCACAGACGATACATTTGCTTCATCAATTAAAGTTGGAATGAGCTGGTAATCTGCAAAAGCTCCTGATAATTTCATGTATGTGTGTGCTTATAATTCTGTGAATGTATGTGCTTCTTTTCCATACATAATTAGTTGATCATTTACTTTTTGTGTGTGTGTGTGTGGTCTGTTTTAAAAGCTAATATTTCTATTAATTTCAGAAACTCTTTATTCTTTGCCTGTATATCAGGTGCACCAAGACCCATTTCTGTCATATACAGAAGAGCTTCACAGCTCAAGAATTCCTCTAATCATTGACAATGGTATGTCTTTTTAGTTTGAGTTTCATTTTATAGTGTTTTGATATTATTTGTTTTGTAGACTTGCTTTAGTTTGTAGTGTAATTCTGAAATTAAATATATAAGAAGAAGAGAACATATATTGTTATATTATATTTAATCAGCAGAATTAAGCTGAAATAGTAACTAAATTTGATTTAATATTAAAAAAAACCTAATTTGTATTTTTGTTTTTTGCGTCTTTTCCCGCTGCCTATTCTTAATAAATACAAACAGTCACCAAACAGTGTGATTTAGTTCTATTAATGGATGAACATGATGTCACAACATACATATAAAATGTTTCCTTTGGTGTCATATAATCCTGTTCCTCAATAAGCTAATTTAGTTTTTGTAAAGAAAGATATAAGTTAATTGCTATTTCTTTGTTTTATCTTCCATTTTGAAATTTGGTAATTTAAATATGGAACCTACTTTTACAGAACAGCAAGCAGTAAAGCTGTTAGAGGACTGGTTATACTGATACACATGCTCAAGACATTGAAAAATTATGGGTTTGGTAAAATTACACAATAAAAGATGCTGTGGAGTCATATAACACCTCTTCACCTTGATTATAGTAATATTTTGTCATGTCAATATTGAATTCTGTTTACTCTGCATTAAAATTGGAAATATTATCTTTGATAGTTATTAAATAATTGTCTGTAGTTTACCTTTGACCAAGAATTAACCTGAATAACCTTTATTTTGTTTATTAAAATTGAAACTTTTATAATTGCTTCTGGATAATCATTGATACTTGTTTGAATATGCAAATTACAAAATTGCAAAGTTTAATTTTTATTATTTGCCTTAAGCTCCATCGGGTTTTAAAATGTGCCATTTAAAAAGTTGCTACGGTTTTTTAAATACATTCTCTAAACTCCTGCATTTTCTAAATATGCTCTACAATTTGCTTAAAAAGTACATAAAAAAAAACATTTTCTTTTTAATTGCTCTTTCATAAGTTGAATGAAAAATACAGATTTTGATCATCAGTTCATCCAACTTTATATGTTCTCTAATTTAAGTGTATAGTAGTGCAGAACAGCAATAATGCTATGTCTGTAATAAGGATGTATCAATATCTGCAGTTGCAACTGTGTTAATATACAAGTATTATTTCTAGGATCGTATCAGTGTAGAGCTGGATGGGCAATTGAAGATAAGCCATCACTTGTATTTAGAAATCTTGTGGCCAAACATCGTGGAAAAAAAGTAAGTCCATGGAAATTTTTTTTACATAAAATTCATTTTTCATAGGGCATAATCTTTTTTTTTTAAAAAAATTCTTATTTTATTTTTACTATATTAATTAAGCTAACATGTTCTTGTGACCTTTTTAATTTAATTATAAGTTAATGAATTCTTACACTGCACATTTAGTTATAGTGTATTATATTTAGTTATTAGTGTACTATATTTTATTTGTCTTAATGTCATTATTGACTTTTTTTAATTGCTGGACTTATTTATATACATTTTACTTAAACGATTATAGCCGCCCAACCTGTACAGTGGCCAGTGACCCTGATTGCCATAGCAATGGGCCTGGGCTTGAATCCTGGAGAAGGCATTGTGTTACTGTCTGCCCCTTCATAGGAGGCAATGGTGGCCACCTGTTAGGTGCTTCCATAATGGAATGACCACCACTTCTGGTCCTTGTAGAGGTGCAAAGCTTATGGCCATTAAATAAAGCACCCAGCCCTTTGGAAAAAAAAAAAAAAAGAGAGAAAGAAACTTAAATGACTGTGCTCTTTTGATTTTATGTGAGTTACAAATTGATGAATTTTTATTTAATTTAACAAGTCATTCTTCCATTTTTAGGAGAGTGAAACTCAGGTTGGCAATGATATAAAGAATATTGAAGTAGTTAGATGGTTACTGAAAACACAGTTTGACAGGAATGTGGTCACTCAGTTTGATGTGCAGGTATTATATGTTTTGATACAAATTACTTTGCATTGAAGAAATGACTCAAATTATTGTGCTAATTGTGCAAAAAATAAAAATTCATTTCATAAAAAAAGACTGGAGCTGCAACACAATTCAGTTAAAATTCATAAAAAAAGAATTTGAACTACTAGGGTGCTCCAACATAATTCTTAGACTATCTGTTTAAATACACTGCACCACAGTGTACCACATGATCAGAGTTTGTTTAAGGGCCCATAACATTTGCAGTTGTGGAGGCCCAAACTTAAGAGTGGCCCTTTGGAAATGCTTTTGCATTAGATAATTTTTAATACATTTTCTGCAGATCTGCCTCTTACCTGTCAGAAGTTGCATAGCAACTTTGTAGGAGAAATCAAAGGTGAATGACAGTGAACTGGGACTACCAAATAATAAGCAAAAGTAAAAATAAGTATTATATTCTATTAGTTGTTGTGTTAAATACAGAAAAAGTTGTGTGTTTTAAGTCAATACCATGATCAGCTAAGTAAGTAACTCATATTATTATAACTTCTCAAATTTTGTGCTTAATGTTAAAGAACTAATTAAAGTATAATAACTATACTTAGGGTAATTTCTCACTGAAACAGTACTGGTTTATTTTAAATTCTCAAAATCAAAGCTGTTAATCAGCAAAGTAATGATGACTTGGATATAGGCAATTCCCTAGTGGGCAGATGTCCAGTAACAGTTGCTATCCTTTTTTCCTAAGATCTCTTAATAATTAATGCATTTTTTTCTTTGTCAGAGTAGGAGAGGGTTTGGGGTTTTTGCCAGTGACATAAATAGGGCTATGAAAAGTATGTGATGCAGGGGGCCTGAAACCTTAGGGAGCCCTTAGGTGTTCTATCTCATGACTGATGAAGATCCCATTATGAAAGAGGAAGAATGTTTCCACTGCTCTGAGAAAACATCTGTTTGTCAACCAGATTATTGTTTAATTCTTGGAATATTGCTGGTTTCACACATGTGTTTTATTTAATCAGAAGTGGTAAAAAAAATGAAGGAGTCCCTTCACAACCAAAAAGTTGTGTGTTTTAAGTCAGTACCATTGTCAACTAAATGAGTAACTCATATTATTATAACTTCTCAAATTTTGCACTTAATGTTAAAGAACTAATTAAACTATAATAAATATACTAGAAATTTGGTTCAATAGGGAGTTACAGGAAAATTTAGATTTTATTACTTAAACAACCCAAGGTAGGGTGTAACTAAGAATTTTCCGAGCAGCTGATTAATTATTTACCCATTGGATGTTTTGCTGATACTGGTTTGTAAATTAAATGGCATCACCAAGAAATATATATTTTGCAAAAAGTGCATGATCCCAGAAAAAGCAAAGCTTGATTAAGACCTACTCATGCTGTATTTCATGCCATAACCAAGGCCCCAATTCTCACTTTTCTTAATCTGTGATGACTTAAAAATAGATGAAAAAAGAGTGAAAAGTAAATTTTGGCTTCCCAATTTCTCGCATTAAAACTATTTAAGCACACACTGACTAATAATTAATCTAGCCCTGATAAAAATTGTCATTATTCAAAAAATTGTTTTTTATTTTCTTTCTTAGAATGGTGTAAATTATGGTATTATTTCTTAAAAAGGTATAAATTCTGAAGTTTTTTGTTTGTTTTTTTCTTAAGGGGGTTAGCATACAATGACATAACTAAATAGAATCCAAGAATTCTAGTAATGCCAGTGGTTACTGCTATTTTCAGGTTCCAAAAGTGTATTGAAAACAGAATCTCTTCCCATTGTCACTAAGAGATTAATGAGAACACTCTTACAGTTCTAAATAGAAATTTAGAAATAAGATTTTTGTCCATGAGCTTCCTTTGAAACATTCATATTCTCAAGTTAGAATGACCAGAAATATGGAATTTAAAAGTCTTTTCTGTAGACAGATTTTGCTAGCATATGTATTATTTTACAAATGTAATACATAAGTGTGTATGCTCTATCTATAAACAGGTGTTTTCTATGTAGAATATTTCTGCAATATGTAAACTGGCTTATGGACAAAATAATCATGTGTCATTATTATGTGACAATATAAATATATTTATCTATCATGCATTTCTAATCCATGGAGTTTTTGTCTCCATACTAGCATTGTTCAGTGAAGATGGCATTATCAATCAAAAGTGGATTTTTTGAAGAAAGCATCAAAATGGAAAAGCAAATTAAGTAAATATCCAGAGCAAATGCAACATAACAATATGATTGTAAGTAAACAATATAATGAAAACAATATAATGTAAGTAAACAATATAATGTAATGAATATAAAACAAATTTCCAGAAACTGGTAAAAAACCTTTCTATTTTAAAAAACAAAGAGCAGATAATAGTGTAATAGACCTTGTAAATATAACATGAATTATTGGGGAGTAACTTTCATCAAATGAGAAGTAAGTATTCAGAAAACAGATGAATCAGAAGAAGCAACTTTAAATTATTTTGAGATCAATAGAAACCTTGTTTTGAGGGGGCCCATAAATCTTGACTTGTGAGAAGCCCTGAAATTACATTGGTTTCCAAAAATTAAGAAAAAGTCACAAAAATGGTGATAACCCATTCAAAAATAAACCCATCTATATAAAATTTGAATATGTTGTCAAATAAGAATTGCTGAGTAAAACCTCAGTATGCAAATTAATGGTGCTGCGATCGAAATAAGTCATCTAAGCGAAGCATAAAGTTGCATGTTTCAGAGCAAGCCTGCAAATTTCGCAGTGAAACTAGAATAATCTGGGATAGCCAATTTGTAGCAGTGAACTCCAGGCATCTATTTGCCCAAAGAAATACGGTGGAGAGCTATTGGAAGATGTCAGTCGCTATTGGCCAACTGATTTGACAGATGCCAATGTATTTTAGTTTAATTTTATTTGCTATCAAAGTTTAATACATTGCTCCACACTGGTGACCTGTCTGTTGACCACAAGTGACTTTCAGCTTGTAAGTAATCAGTGACCAGTATCCTTAACAAGCAGAACTACAGCAAACAAAAGGCATCTGCTTTGCTAATTTTATGATGTACTACATTATTTCGAATCAATATATCATATTTCTTGCATTCTGTACCTGATAGAGAATCTTATTTTTTTATTTATCTTACCAGTTCCTAAACCATTAATCAAAGCAAATTTTAGTTTTATTCTCTGATTTTATTTTTGGGAGTGTAATTTTGCATCCTCCCTTTTTTTGGAGGGGGGGAGATTTCTGTGTATTTTGCTCAAAATAATGCAAATAAATGTATTTTTTAGTCTTTTTACTCATATATATATTTTAACTGCAATTGTGAATTTTATTATTCAGGAAACTGTTTTTGATTACATCTTTAATCATCTTGGAATTAATACGCAAGGTTGTGTTGATCATCCAATAGTGCTTACTGAGGCTGCATGTAATCCAAACCATTCAAGACAATGTAAGAAAAATTTATAGTAGATGTTAATCCTTTATGCAATGTTTCCTCATGTCATTTTGAACAGAAATGTTTTGATTTTTTTCTTTATGTAAATAGAGCTTTTTTCTGGTATTTTTGCTTTAATACTCTCTATATAAAATCACCCTTTCTTTAATTAAAAATAAAGAATTTAACAACAAATTAAATTCCTTCAAATTGCAGGTTTTGTCTAAACTTTACATTTTTAGCTGTATTATGTGGCTGCGGTAGCACAACTACTGCGAGCTAGTTTCCCAATTGTTATTTCTTTCAAATTTTATAGTAAGTAAATTTCTGAATAATTTTAAGTATGTACATTAACAGCCAGAATTCTGATTTTGTGCTTTCTAAAACCTAGAGCTTCCAAATTTGGATGAAAACTACTTTAGCTAGCTGCTTGGAAACAAAATGTTTTCTGGGTGATAAATGTGCCAACACTGGCTGTGTGTCAGAAATAGAGAAGCAACTGAAGCTTGCGACATTGGAAGAGGAGAAATTCAGCAAGTTCATGAGCAAGTGATGATAAATTTTTGAGTTTGGGAATTTCACTAAGATATGGGAAAAGAAGGGTTTCAGAATATGAGATTTGAGTGTGGTGAAGCTATGAGTTGATTGCTAGTTTTTTAGAGATGAGTCATTTGAGGAGGAGATGTATTTAAAACAGTTTAATGGTTTGATTTGAATTTAATCAAAGATTTAATGATGACCATTACCATTCTTATGCATTAAAGATTTCATGCAGAACAATTGTGCTGATCCTGCTATGGAAAAGCGGCCGAGCGGTAAAGACGCTGAATACTGGTAGTTCGGTCCGAGGTTCGAATCCCGCGAACGGGCTGGCTGCATGGGCGTTTTCGTGGTTTTCCCCATGTGTAACATGTATACGAGCCAGTTTCCTTTAGAAAGTCCTCCACGAAAGCATCCCTCCCTTTAGGCAGATAGCCCTCGTGTGCTTTGCCATAATTGAATAACCTAACCTAACCCGCTATGGAAAAGATTATGGCTATGAAAGACATAAGTGAACATACAACTAACTACTTTTGTATAATTTTGGAGATGCAAGGGAAGAAGACATTGATGAAAGCAAGGGACTGTTGAATCTACAGGATATTTTTAGGCATGTTAGAAGGGGCTTGTGGTAATAACTAGAATCATTTGAGTATTTTTTATGTTTAGAACATGCTGAACTGGCGTTAGGCATTTTGTAGTGCATTGCAGTCTTTACGATTCCTAAATTCTGCCACCCAGTGCTGCAGCAGAGGTTGCATCAGCTCTTGCTCCAGGCCTGGGATTACGAAGTATTGCCTTGGGAGTTATTTGAATTAATTTGTTATGAGCTTGTCATTTTTGCCATTGAAAATCAAGTTGTATATGCTGATGGAGAAAGATGCATAAAAAAATTAAAAATCTATTTTTTCCTTTAGTGTATCACCACTTAGAGCCTATTTCCATAAGCATTTGTTGGAGTTGTAATGCTCAGAAAGCACTGCACCAAAAACTGACGATTTTCTAAATTACAAAAAGCAGTTCTGTTTTAGCTGGTTTCTATGGATCAATTTTATATGAGCAATATTATGGCAGAATGTAGAGCACTGTTGAACACCAATAGTCTAAATGTTGTGGAGATTGATATATTATTTAACTTCCACAGAAAACCAGTTGGCAATTCTGATGGGAACAATTGCCAGCAATTTAGTTTTTCCTCATCAAGCGTCTAATTTGCAACATTGAAATAAACTTTTAAATTTTAAAAGACATTAAAAGGAATTTAATAAAAGAAAGACTTTCATAAGAATGTGGTTTTGAGTTTTTATAATACATTCTTAAAAAGGTTATCCATGTATTTTGGCATTATAAAACTTTGTTGTGATTGTAAAGTAAAAGATACAAAAATAAGATGATTTTAAACTTGCACTATTAATCAGATATTAGCTTTCTAAAAAATAATAAACCTTCAACTTATAAATTATATTATGCATATAAAGTGGATACAATTCAAAGTTCAATATTTGGAATCACAGGGCTTTGACAATTAAAATTTGGGGAGTTCTTTGATTTCAGATAACCAGTTTAAACCTGTAAAATGGCATGTAGGTATGGCAGCATTTGAGCTTCACTTATTATTTAGGTTCGATAGAAAAATGCTAACCCCCTCACCACCATTCAGAGGCGAAAGTGTTATCCTGGCCAACATCAATCAATTCATTGTCGTTGGCCACCAT
>KK114342.1:0-42683 GCA_000611955.2 Stegodyphus mimosarum | reverse complement strand
ATCTAGCAGCTATTTCAAAATAGCATGCCTGCATGGAGTCTTAGTTAGTGGGTAGGAAAATGGCATTTATAGCACACCTGCCTTCTTCTCCTGATATTCTCCATTTCTGGACTTTGTAAGCAGGGAAGGAATTTTTCTTGTTATTTTAAATTTATTTCTATATTTCGGTCAAAAATTAATTAACATTTACTTATTGGATTTTTAATCCAGAGATCTAGATATTAGATCATTATGGATAATATATGTCCAGATTTCTATCTTTACACTGTATATTTTTATAAGGAAATGGTTATGCATAATTCTTCTTAGCATTTGATTTTGCTCTGAGAGAAGCAAATTTAAAATAAATAAATAAATGCTTATTGTAGTATTGTCAGAGACAATATTATACAATGAAAAAAATTGCCCTTGACAGCGACTACTATGTTTTATTTGTTAGCTACTGTTTTATTTATTATCAGCATACTTGAAAAAATTTCAAGTAAGTTTTTAATGCTTTCTTTATGTCACTTTTTAACAGGTTGTCATTTAGAAGCTCTTAGCTCAGTATGATAGACTAAATGCAAATTCTAATTATAGTGTTTTATAGTTTAGTGCATGTAATATCCACCTGGCAAATACTATTTTTCAGTGACGCAAGGTGATATATTTTCAGCTTCTATAAATACTTAGGTCTCTGACAGCTTCCTTAAATAAATTGATTAACTTATTTATTCTTGGAAATTAAAACAAAGTCCAAAATAGAAAAATTTGCATCAGCAAGCAAATAAAATATAAACAGAATTGTAGGAAGATAAGGAATTAAGAACACAGACGTTAGATCGAATGGTTGCTGCTCATAGAAAATGTCTTTATGAAACAGCCAAATTAGTTATTTTAATGGTGTTTACATATACTGGTTTATCTGAAGTGCTTTCTATCATTTATTCTCATTAAGAAAATATATGTGTGAAGGTTTTAGATTACAAAAATCCCTCTCAGAACTCTGTTGATAAAGATTTTATGGATAATTTATTGAATAGATGGACAGCTTTACAAAATTCTTTGCATTCCATAAGCCATTCTCTTCCTACTAGCAGTTCCTTATCTCTAACATTTGTGAACATTCATACTTCTAATCTAGTCTAATTTAATCAAATCTAATACTTCTAATCTAATGTTGGAAAAGTAATTGTTTAAATCAAAATATCTTCCTGATTATACTAAAGTCTCTAATTGCAATACTTTTTTAATTTTAATTTAATAATTTATTTTCTTTTACTTTCTCTGAAACATGCAAGCTAAACTTTGCAATAATTTAAAAAACTGTTCAGAAACCAAAAAGGCAAGTAACTGTGAAATCATGTAGTCAAAAATTAATTAACATTTAATACATTAAAAAGTTGGAGTTTTTTCCCCCTTTGCCAATGAAATTACACTCATGTCCATAAATTAAGGATAATGCAAGATCAGGCAAAGGAAGAGTTAGAAGCAAAACAAATTTGACTTATTTGTAAAGCTTATTTATTAAACAAAAGGTAAAGAGCAAAAAAAGATACTATAAGTTTGATATTATTAAAAAAATTAGCGATTTTTTCTCCCTGGAGCAAACTACAAAAAAACCTATTTACAAAAAACCAATATTACATGGTTGGTATGATTGATAATACATTGTGTGTCTCCCAGACAATGCAATACAGTCCGTACAACGCTTAGGCTTGCTGACTATCAAATTATCGATCTGATCTTGGGGGATATTACACTACTCAAAACGCAATGCTCTCCGAAGTTCCGGTAGACATGTAGGAGGAGGTTGATGGGCTGCAACTCGTCGGCCAAGCATGTGCATGTCCTACACGTGTTCTACTGGATTCAAGTCCGGTGAGAATGCTGGCCAGTCCATACGGGTGATATCCTCCGATTGAAGGCATTCGCGTACAATGTTTGCACGGTGAGGACGGGCGTTGTCATCCATAAATACAAATTGTGCGCCCATGGCGCCCCAAAACAAATGTACATGTTGTTCCAGAATGATGTCTCGATAGATTTGGCTTGTCATGGTTCCAATTTGAACATGCAGGTCAGTTCTGGAACCCAGAATAATTCCACCCCAAACGAGCACTCCTGCACCACCATAACAGTGTTGTTCAATGATGTTTTCTTGGTGGTAACGGGTACCTAGAACTCTCCATATGAAAGTCTGGCGAGAATCAGACTGCAAGCTAAACCTGGACTCATCGGAAAACATCGCACAAGCCCACTGTTGTGGTGTCCACAATGCATGCTCTCTACTCCACGCTAACCGCAGGCGACAGTAAGTTGCAGTAAGGTGAACGCATCTGACAGGTCTACGAGCATATAGACCAATCTGCCCTAAGCGTCTGTACACACTCTGCCTTGAAATTGTTGTACCAGTGGCTGAAGAGAGCTGACTAGACAGGTCTGAGGCTGTCCTCCGCGTGTTTCTTTTGGAAGTAACTGCTAAATACCGGTCCTCATTCGGCATTGTAACTCTGGGGTGGCCTGTGCTGTAATGACTACTCACATTACCATCATCTTGGAATCATTGCCAAAGCCTGGAGATGACACTCTGGGCAATTCCAAGTTCGTCTAATACTTCCAGTTGGGTACGCCCACATTCCAAACGGTCGATAATTCTACCACGTAAAAAATCATCCAAATGCGTCCTTTGTGTCATAACTATGGTTATTGCACTGAAATGCTTATAAAGCGCCTGCAAACAATTTTACTTCTTTGCCTGTATTCCTTATATATCACTCTCTTACACTCTCGTTATTGTGATGTACCATTGGTGTCATCTGGTTACTTCCTGAAATTTGCATATGATTCTTGAGGATGTGTGTAGTGTTTTTACAGGTGATATATTTATTTTAGAGTTTGATTTCCGCGTGACTCCGAATTATCCTTAATTTATGGACATGAGTGTATTTGAAAATAGTCTGCATGTATACATTTATGTAAGTATATCACATTAATTTTCTACTCTACGCTATTTAAAAGTCATGTTAGCTTTTTTATTTCACGATACTTATTAGGATTTTTGAAATGGGGTCACAATCACCCCTGTTTATGTTTTGTTGCCTAAACAGTGTTATTATTTAAATACTATTCGTGCTACTCATGTTTCACAGTAGTTTACCTCTGCAATAGATGTGAAAAACATTCTTTGAAATGAGTTTGAAGTTCAGGATGAACTAAATGAACTCATTCAATACAATACTAATGTGAAATGATTAACAAACATCCAAAGATTTATTTTTATATATTGTTAGGATAATAGTCAAATGTAAAGTTCATCATAGTCAAAACATAAAATTAATTCATTAAATTGATAGAATAAGTGTTTGCAGCAGAAGCATGCCAGTGTCAAGTATAAATTCAGGCAAAAGTGACCTTTTGACAATGGTTTCATTGGATAAACTCTCTGGCTCTTTTGAAATCAATAAAGTTTTTTTTAATTATTATAATTATCAAACCAATGTTAATCAAAGACTACCAGTTTTTTGTGCAATAAGTATATATGCATGAAAAAGGTATTTTCTTTTAAATTGTGATTTAGTCTTAAAAACAGATTTATAATATAAGGTTATCTACAACTTATTGCTTTATTTAAGAAAAAAAGAACTACTTTTCTTGCAAGACTTTCAGTTTATGAATTAGATTTCCTTTAAACTTCCTTTATCCTCAGTAAAATCTATCGGTATTACTTTAATAATTAAAATAATAATAGTGAAATTTCAATCTTTATAACCTTTTACCTATCATATTCTGACATCTGTTGAATGCAATTTAACCATGTTTTTGCATGTCATCTGTACATGAAAACAGAATAAAAGACTCTTTTCCCAAAACAAATTATAAAACTGATTTAAAATGGGTTCAGAAGAGATTTTTCATGGACGTATACAGACTCATTTTTGAGTTATGCGAGATACATATGTAACTCAAAAACGAGTAGCCTCAGAACGTTTGAAATTTTGTATATAGGACTGCTATAACATGTAGTTGTGCATCCTTTTTTAATGGCAATCAGCCATCCCAAAAGTATTTAAATATATGTGTAATAAAAATAAATGCAAGGAAAAGACGGAGCAGCATCGATGCATAATAGCTATAAGAGATAAAGAAACTTGGCTGTCAAGGCGGTTTTAATTCCATTTTTATTTTCCAGTTAATGTTCATGCCCACAATGACTTGGCACTCTAGTTGTGCCCATTCAAGAACATTTACATTTTGGGAAGTATTGCAATAGAAAGCGCACACAACATAATAGCAACTAAGGAGTGCTCAGAAAGAAGCTGAAGTGCCTAGTTAGCCAATACGGAAGCACACAAAAAGAAAAGTTTTGGTTTGAGTTAGAAGTTTCAGTTCCCAACTATTACATCATTAGTGCTATGCAGGCCATGCAAAATGGAATGATATAGAAATGACGCAATCCAGAGAAGTTATTATGATTTTTAAAACAGAGAGAGAGAGAATTAAAGGGAATTAGGGGTTAGTTTAAATTATAATTTTGATTTACATATTTTTTTATCTTACATATATATTACATGTATACCCACTCTGTTACTTGGCTCCAGGAGCTAAGTTTTTTTTTTTTATTATTATTATTCTTATATGTTGGTAAATTCTGCATGTTTTGCTTTAAAAAATGATTGAATTATGTTGTGCTTATCTTCTGGTTAAGGTTTTTATGCCTTTAGTTCATCTGTGTGCAATAGTGCTATAATTATTAACAATTTAAAAGTTGTTTAAGTGTAAATTTTTTACCATGGCAGCCATTATTTGTTTACATTTTAAACTTAGCAGAATAGTGGATTTGTAGCCAATCTAGAGAAACTAAGCTTCGCAAAAGTAATATCATTTATTATTGTGAAACAAAGTAACATAATTTATTATTGTGAATTAAATCATGCTTAATCCATTCTGGAGTTATCATTTAAGTTATTAAATTATCTCATATATTGACTCAGCATAACGTCCACAACAAATTAAGACTGTTTCTACTCCTTCAGTGTCTTTTTGCCGAGTGAGACCAAAAGTAAGCTTTTGATTTTGTGCACTGAAAAATCTGTTTTCTTGCCCGCTGGCCGAATTGCTTGTTTTTGCATAGAAACTCTATTTTAATTGTAACAATTTTTTTTTTTTTTTTTTTCTTTTGTAATTGTTTTAACTGTGTTTGGTGTTTCATGTTTTTCTATATCGTTCAATTTTTAATATAGATATTTTAAGTTTTTATGTATTTCTGCCTTGTTACGAAGTGAGAACTGAATTAATTGAATGAGAAATATATATCTAGTGAAATTCGAGAAAATAAGTTTAAATGAAGTGCAGAAAAAATGCATATAATTTAATATTCCATACAAGGAAGTCAGCTTTTTTTAACCCAGGGATGGGCAAACGTTTTCGTTCGCGGGCCAAAAATCGAAAAAAAAAAAGTTCGGCGGGCCAAGGTAAATTTTTCTAAAATTTTAAAAACATACACAAGTATTACAATTTAAATATGTTAATGAGAAGAATGAAATTGCGCTTTCATTTTTAAAAGTTTCTTATATTGAGGTTCGAAGTGAGATGTACTGATTCTAAGGAACGAGGCTAACTGCTCATCTGTTACTCTACTTCTTAAATAATTCTTTCTAAGGTTCATTGTTGAAAACACTTGTTCACATATATAAGATGAAGCAAACATAGCACTGATTTTCTGGGCGTGAGATATTAAATTCGGGAAACTCACTTTCGATAATGATGTTATATTCTTTGAAGACTGCTACAGCTTCATTGCAGATGAGACACACTGGTTTATCTTTTACAACTGTAAAAAATATTTCTAGGTCCATTCATCATTAAAAGCATGGCATTCTGAATCAACTTTACGTTTTTTAGTAGACATTTTGGGGTTGAAATATTTTACGAATAACCCAAACAAGCACTAGCTACGCTATACTTTTAACAATTTCAAAACCACTATTCACAATGATGCTATATGTCCGCAATCTTTCCATACGCAATCAATAATACTAGAATTCGCGACAAAAGAAAAGACCGCTGGCTGGAGCTTAAAATGCGCAGTCTGCCAAATGTGAGGTCTGATTCACTTATATTGGATTCGCATACTTCTCCCCGAAAAACAGATAACGATTCTTAAGCCAATCTACAGCATAACTACCAAAGTACTTCCGCGTTTAACACTTTACCGATTGAAAGGTGTTTGTGCTTGCTATTTCCGTCGATTTATGTTTTGTTAAACAAAAATAGAGACAGTAAAAAGATCATCAATAATTTGAACAAAAGGAAGAAAAAAAGTAATATTTAAACAAAGTAGAAAAGGAGATGGAGATATAATATTTAAATACATATTTCTTTTAATTTACCTCGGACCGGCAAATTAAGATTCTATCCGCGGGCCGGATACAGTCTTCCAAGGGGCCGGATTTGGCCAGCGGGCCGTAGTTTGCCCATCCCTGTTTTAACCGTTCTAAGTGAAATATTTCTAGCAGATCACACAGTGATTCTGTTATATAAAAAAGGACTTGCATTTATGAAGAAAATTCTCTGAAAATGCATGAATCTTAATATGTGTATATATGACATATGTGGAAAATTACTTTTGAATGCATAGTCGATCATATGGTAACAATTAGGAGAATGTAACAATCTTTAAAAAAATCCAGAAATTTAAAAACTTGATGACTCATGATACACTTGCATGATAAACAACATTACGCAATGCACCAATGCTCTTAAGAACAAGCTTGCAGTGTTACACTCATAATAAAACCCTTTGAGGTTTTTATATTAGTAGTAAAGATGCAGTTAATAAACAATTAAACAACAATAATTTAAATATTCCAAGATATTATAATTTCCCATCTGATTTGTGCAGCCATGCCAGCCAGGCCACTAAAATCCCATGAAGATGGGAAAATGACATGGGAATTTAAAACTTTTCTTAACAACCACCAAATAGTATGATGACCAGTCAGTCCCTCTGATGGCTACGTTATATTGCAAGGGGTTGGCAACTTTTTTTTACTTGGAGGATATATTTCAGAAATGTGATAGTTTGACAGGCACCATAATAATAATTATAAGAAAAAAATAACTATATAATTATATCAAAAAGAATTTATGTCTGTAGAATGTAAAAGTTTTAATGTTCTAACAATTTGTTTATTATTGCAAAAACATTTACGATAAAATGTTATTGTACCACATTGCTCATAAATATTGCTAGCCAAGCAAGGAAACTGCAAATTGTTGTGGTTATGCAACTGAAATAAGTTTTTAACACTCAACAAATTAGCTGAAATGGAATTATTTTCTTAGCACTAATCATTGAAAATGCAACATTGTCTTTCCTTGCCCCCAAAGAGAATGTGTACTCCGCTTACAAGTCGAAATATAAATTCATAACAAATTTATGTGCAGACAGAGGTTATAGATCTAAAGTATAGCACGCTATGATTGGATAGAGTATATGAGGATAATGAGAACAGAAAATAGGTCATTGTGTGTGGAACCAGATATTTCTGGTTTTCAAAATTGATTCACCTGGTCATTTAGTGTTATCTAGATGTTACTAAGATTCAGCTTTTTTTTTTTTTTTTTTACATTAAAAATTTAATTGTAACATTCATACAGTTGTTAGAATGGCGAATGTAAAATAGTAATTTTTACTGAAATTATTCATTATAATTACAAGTGTTTGTAGTCCAATATTTAGAATTTAGATATTTGAATTGCAGGCACTTTAAAATTGCTTCATTGCATCTTGCATATTGACAGCCCCTGCTATGTGTAAAGTTCAAATGTCTGATGAGTAGCAAGGATATAATTGGAATATTAAAAATGTAGAAGTTCTGCTACCTGTTAAACTACTGAATTTTTATCACCATGTAACAAATTTACAAGTACATTATGCTTCTGGAAAAATGCAAATTGCAAAAAAATTTTGATGACGTACGATATCTGGAAATATTTAAACTAAAATATATCACATAAAAGAAAAATAACGTTCCAAGTAATATAATAATAAAGTATGTATATAAGTAATAAACATATAATGTAAAATCATATGTATTTTATAATTAAGTATATACAAATTAAAATATATATTCCTTCTAGAATTCCAATTGAATTTTTATTTTTATTTCATTAAACATGTTACAGTTTTTGGATTTCTAAATTTCTTTCTTCCAAGGTTCACGTTACTTGATTTAAGTTTTATGAGTCATAAGACAATTCAGCTGTATTTGTTTCCTAGTTTCTTATTTGTATTACTATTTTTAAAAAAATTTTCTTGTAGTTTTAATGAGTAGTTAAGTTGTAGTTTTGATGAAATATGTTGTATATTACTTTTCTGTCTTACTTTTCTTCCACGCGTAGGGAAAAGGAACGCCCAGTTGAGACGATATCAATAAGCATTAATTAATTTGATAAGTATAATTAATATTTTTCCACGTTAATTATCTCAGTTGGTGGTTTGTTGAAACGTGTGGAGGTAATATTTCAGTGAGAATTACATTGCGCATTTCCCCTGACGATACTGTTATGTGACTCTCAATGGAATATTGCCATTTTGATCTTTTTGTACATAATTGTGTTTTTTCTCCTTTTTTCTTGAAACTTATACTTTTTCTTACAACTTGTACTTTTCCCACATTTTTATAAATATTCAATTATTAGTCTCAATTTATTATTTTTTCTTTTAAGTATGTTTTATTAATTATGGTATTTTTATTAATAATGGTTTTTTTTATTCTATTTGATAATGTAATTTTTTGGCACTACTGTGCTTTTACAAATAGGATTTTGGAGGTTTCGAATGTACCATAGCTTCTCATTCTTACTTGCTAATTAAAAGTGTAATAAAAAATTTGCAGCTAGATGCACAGGTTTTAAAACCTTGAAATACTATCGTTCAAGTTTTAACTTACTAAAGAAAATTAAGGTATATAAAAGTATAAAAAATTAAATGTATTGTGTATAAAATTAAAACTTGTTGCATAAATTATTAAATATGTCGCAGTCCAAAATGTTACAAAAATGCTACCATTCAAAAGCTACAACACAGTGAAGCATTCAGTGTAACAGTATCCGTGATATATCAAGGGTTAAGTTACTATTGCATAAACGTACACACTCTTCATAAAAAGAATTATAAAATTTCTTGAAATAAATCCACATACTTTTAAAAAAGTTTTAGAATATCAGAATAAATTTGCTTAAAATACAAGAGATGATTCACAATGTCTAAGCCTTATCATATGGCATTTTAACTCAGAAGCAATTATTACAAAAATAACAGCGTGAAAGCATTTATGCAGAAAAAGTCCATAGGAGATATGTTCTTTGGTCTTGCAATATGATAATTCAGTACAGAAGAAAATGCAAATACTGATTGATAAAAGCATTAAAGTATGTCATTGCAATAAACATCAGATTCCTTTGTTGAAAGTGTAAAGATCCGAGATAGGATTTTTTTTTTTTTTTTTTTTAGTTTTGCCGTTACTGATGCCATATCTCCAGATACCACAGTTTGAATTGCTGAAACCATTCCAATGCCAAAAGCTTAAGCTGCTTTCACTCTTCCAATATCTAATCTAATAACTCTAGAGCCGATATTATATAATTATAACAACATTTGCTTTATTAATCATGGCTGATTTTCTTCCATTAAATTACCTAAATCAGCACCTTTTATATCCTCATCTGAGTTATTGTCTTTCTCTTTGACAGTTTCAAATTTTTAAGGCCAAAAATGATGGGCTGAAGAATTCTTGACATGGACATCATAACTTTCATTTAAAAGAAAACTTAAAACAAAATTTTAACATCTGAGAAGCACACATATGATAAACAAAGATATAAAAATTTCTGCAATAATGTAAATAAGATGGGCAACAGAACTCCAAAGTGCAGATTGTTACAAAATATTTTGTACATTGCCAGATGAACAATCGATGGTTTGGCATATTTTTCAATTTTGTACTCTTGCTTTCAATCCTTCACAGCAGAGCCAGTGAAGACTAGTCCCGTCGTTTTTCTTTATTTTATGAAGCATTCGTTGTTTTTTCCGATATTAGCAGATATCCTACCAATTTTTTTGACATAGTATGTAGAGAATCGCATAGAAAATTGTTGACAGATCTAAACTTCTTTATTTAAAAGCTTGACAATGCATTTGTACATCATAAATAATATTTCACAGCGCACTAGAAGGAAATAAGTTTGCAGTAACGACAAAGTCTTCCCTTGTGGTTTTATATTAGCCATAAAGATACAGTTAGATAAACAATTAAACAATACTAATTTAAATATTCCAAGACATTGCATACATACACACACATACACCACTGCCACAAAAGTCTATACTTAGCCTTTATTTGAAAATAAAGGCCAAGTACGGACTTTTGTGGACATTTTTTTTTTTTTTTCATGGCTATAAACTTCTTGTAACAAAATTGCTTTAAATGGTGCAGATATTCATGTTTTGACATTTTTCAAATTAAAAAAAAAATCAGTTTTATAAAAATTACAAAATTTACCTTTTTGTGTAGTCTGCTGGTCCTACACTTATATTTAGGGATATTTTATGTTCATAATAAAAATATATTAAAAATAAGCTTTTCATGAGACAAAAATTGATCAAAATATTTGATTTCAAAATTTGGGATATTTAACATCATTTTCCATTTGCCCTGAGAAGTCAGGAAATAAATTAGAATAGTTGAAGTTTGATGTTCCTCTTAACCCTTTGATAACTTTGGCTTGAAAACTGTTTGCCAAAAAAATCTCTAATGCTAAATTTACCTTATTTATGACATATTTTATTCACTTGGGTAGAAAACGGGGTAAAAGATTTTTTTTCGTAGTCAAAGGGTTAAATGCCATTCCAGTGATATTCTTTTGGAACTTTCTGCGACATTCTATAGTTTGTAATTTTATTTCATTTGGTATGTCAGAAGAATTTTTATGCAAGTAATTTTTAAGCTTTTAAATACTAAAAGTGCATTATTAAAAGTCTCTCAAGGTTTATTACTTTAGAATCATAATCTAGTAATTATACAAAAAAATTCAGTAAACTAAAAATATTTTTAATTCAGGCATGTGATGTTACAAGTTGGTTGCTACCAATGCTGAAGCCTGCCAGTGTTTTCTAGATATGATTGTAAAAGATTCTGCAAATAAAAACTCTGTATTGATCAGTAATTTTCATGATGTCTTGTATGGAAATGCACATTGCTTAATCTACTAACATTAGAAAACTTTCTTCTAAAACAATATTTTTTTTTTTCTTTTTAGTTTTATACAAATGCAAACATTTCTTTTTTCACGACCCCTGAATATGGTCTCCAGTTTTAAAATGAACTATCTCAAACAATTTTCAATATGGGAAATTAAATAATGAGAGAATTACTTAAGGGTTGTAAGAACCATGATCCCTTCACCTATTTCCATTTTTACGAGCTTGCAAATTTTATAATATACATTTAGAATATAAAAAGTAAAAAAGTTGAAAAAACAGTGAAAATTCAACAACAAATAGAAAATTTGTCAACTTTTTCAATAATCAAACAATTTTTGTTATATGGAAGTCATAATCTTTTTATATTTTGTTTTTTGTGACAAATGTAAAATTTTCCTAATATAAATATAGAGACGTTTAGAATGTATAAATAGTTAGATTTCATAATTTTTATAAAATTGATTTTTTAATTTAAAAATGCCAAAACATGATTAACTGTTGAAAACAGCATGAATTAGCATGAAAACAATATTAGCATCATTTAAATTATTTTTTAATTGGAAATGGTTAACAATTATGGAAATAGAGGCTGAATGTGGACTTTTGTGGGCATGGTGTATATATACATCAGCAACATCAGTTTGAAGTTAAATTATTTTACTGCTTTCCAAAGCATATGACAAGAATTTGTACTCTTTGCAGAATTGGATTCATTTGAATATAATCATTAATTGCTGCATGTACAAAATATAATGTATGTGAGTTAAAGTGAACAGAGATTCAATGCAAATATATTGTTTATTAAATTTTAAAACCAAAATAGAGTGCAATTGAGTCCCAAATTTTGTAGCTGGTGGCAGCTAAAGTTTCTGCTGATCCCATACATGCTCAATCGAATTTGTATCGAAGAAGCAAAGTCCTTGGCCTTATGATACCTATACCTTATGAGTTATTTTTTTCTTCCTTACCATGTACCTGCATGGTGTAATTAAAAAGCACAACTGGCTAGCAGTTGACAGGCATTGTACATTTTTCATGTTTCATGCTTTGACAAACCTGGTAATTCTACAACTGTTGCTTGAACTAAAACATGGTAGATGATAATTCATCACTACATGGATCTGGCAACTGAATCCCCTATTCTTGAGTCAATCATTAAATGGGAGAGAACATTCCCTTTTTACCATGTGCCTTCTTTAAAATTGGGTAGCCATTTGGAAGGTCCGGAGTTTGAGTGAGAGCACTGCACATTTCTCATGTTTCCTGTTTTAACAACCTAATCGTGTGTAGCAAGCATTACTTTTCTGTAGATCTGTTTCCTTTTAAGGAGAAAGCATTACCTTTCAGGAATATTGCATCTGAAATCCCAGCTGGAAAATGGAGCACATGAAGCCATAGCATCTCATCTACATGTTACTGAACTGTAAGAATGGATCAGCTGTCACAGACATTCCGTATTATAATACCTGCATTGGGGGAGTGTGTTACTTGATAGTGGCATTGGAAACCAGTCGTTGAAAAGAGGAAGTCCACATTGAGTCATTGTGATCAGCTGTTCCCTAAACAAAACTGCAATTATTGCTAAACACACGTGACAAGTCTAGAGGATTCATACTGCCATCATCTAGATGGAGTCTGTAATATTCTTGTATTAAAAACAGCTCACAAAGGAGATGGAAAAGCACTGATTTGCTTTTTCTGGCTTTCGGAAGAGGGTACATAAGACCTGCTGCATGTGCCTATGTGGTAACAGGCTAACTATGAAATTTGTACATGCCCAATTTTCTTTTAATCTGGGGCTCATCCACCATGTATTGGTACCATTGCATGTAAATTGCTTCCAACACCATGAGATGTTATGGTTAGAACTACCATTCTGACCTTACCATCTTATGTTCAATGCATGATATGCTATGGGCTACATCATGCACTGACTGCTCTATGGTCAATGATAAAGCCTCTTTTGAAACTCGTTATAAGTGTAAATCAGTGTCTCTAGCATTATTGTTACTCCATATTTTTGCCGACATTGGCCATTGCCTTCTGCATTCATAAAGCTCTAATGTAGGTATACATCATCAGTGCAGGTTTGGAGGTCATGTGAAGCTTTCCAAAGCTTGAATCAGTAGCCTGTTTACTCGCACCCTAGCTATTTACTTAATTTCATTGTTGCAGTATGCTTTCTTTTTATAAAAATTTCACTGCTCATGGATGTTTTAGAAATGTGATATATAGCAGCAGTTATTTTATTATTCATTTTAAATTAATTTGTTCAAGTTAGATGAAGGCTTTTCAAAATATATTCTGACGACATGTTATTGAATTTATCAGTTTGAATAAAAATATACTAGCTTACATTTATATGTGATGTTTTAATAAACTGAAGTGTTTATTATCTGATTTACATTATTACATATTTCATACCACAGGAAAAGTTAGGTAAGAATGTGAAATCCAAATTATTTACTATATCATAAAGCATTTTTTAAAGCATGGATCTTTGTAAATTATCATTTTGAAGTTTTCTTTAAAAGTTTTGATTCTGTATATTTGTGATTCATGTATCTAACTCTATGTGTGGTAAATATATATGTATGTATATTATTTATTTTTCTCTTTTTTAAGTGATGTCTGAATTGTTGTTTGAATGCTATAATGTACCACAAGTGGCTTACGGCATTGATTCCCTCTTCAGTTTTTATTATTATAATACCAAGCCAAAAGGTTAATTTATTTGTATTATTCTATTAATTTATTTGCATTATGCTTGTTACAACTGTGCTATAGTATTGCAGTAGAACTTCAATTTTTTAAATTGTTTGTTCTTGTAAGCTAGCTTCTAAAAATAAGCATGTTTTGAACTTAGTGTAATATTTAAAGTCAGTTCTTTGTTTGAAATACAGTGGAACCTTGATTAAGACTATCATCATGATAAGGTAATAGACCGGATGATTAAAACTCCTCCCTCCCCCCAACACCACCATTAGGTGTGGATTATTGATAATGAAGATCTGTTTTTAGTATAATACATGATCTAGGATGGATTAAAACCATGATAGAATTGAAAATAGATTGCATTGCAGCTGTGTAGTTCACTTACTATTATGTACAATAAATTCGTAATATGTAATTCTAAGTTTCTAGCAAAAATGCAATAAATATCAAACATCTTTGATTTTTTAGACTACATTTTCATCTTAATTTAGAATAAAATATGGTACTATATTTTTTATGTATTGAAATTGTCAAAAGGCTCAATATAAAAAATATAGTACTCAAGTCCTGTGTTCTAATCTACCATGCCTGTAAAGTTCTTATGCAGCCTTTATTTTTGCTACCATTGGTCTTAAGCATATATTTCCAGTTATAAAAATGTTTTAAATGATACAAATATTCATGCTTTGGTCTAACTTTTTGGAAGTCTTTGTTAGTAGCCAACAATTGTGAAAATAAAGATTGCATGAGGACCGCTATAGACATATAGTGTGACAAGATAATTCCTTCTTATTTCAGATTTTCATAATTAAAATACACATTTCAAGTAAAGCATTACACTGCATCTTGGATCACGAGCAAATTGTCTGAACAAAAAATGTCTTGAATGATGAATGATGTTTTGTTGTGAAAGGTCAAGTTGACAGCTAATGATTTTTCTAAGATGCTCTTCTACAGAATTAACATTCAATGACTACTGGAAACATCATTTTAAAAGTTTTTCATTGCTTAATTCTCATTGGCAAAACCTGGCAGAAGACCATGAATTTGTCCTGTATGTACTTATGGCCAGATTGTATTTCAGACAAAGGCTGTGAAGGCTTTGACATTTAGAATATATTTTATTATTTATGATATTAGATCTCTAGGCAAAATCATGGATTAGGAAATTACCAGTGAAGATGTGGAGAAATTACTACAGAACTATAAAAATGAACTTTGTAAGAAAGAATTGCAATAACTTCAGAACAAAGGTCATTTGTGGAGGAAATGTCTTCCATTGAAGAGATGATCTTAGTTCTTTCATCCATGAAATTTTTGCAAAATGAAGTAAAATCCAAAGCTTTCACAAAATGATATCATCCTTTTAAAGCAGCAACAAGCTGCAGTATAAACATTTTCAATAAAAATGAGATATCTCACTTTAGGAGCATTTTAACACTATACGTACATATTAAATCATGTTGTAACACACATATTAAGTCATGTTGAACAAATTTTGATTGAAACAGAGGCCCAGTGACTCTCAAGCAGGGTCTAGTGGCACTAAAAACCAAAGAAAAAGTAAAAGTAGATGCCTCAACAAGAGAGTTACTTGATGATTTTATAGAACGGAATTTTTTATCCAAACAATAACATATTTTCCATTTTTCCTCTTATGCTATATACTTTCCTTCATACAGGTATGGTAGAATTGAGTTACCATCTATTTTATCTTTATTTACCATAGATTTAATAATTTTCATTGTTTTGGGGTTATGAGCTTGTGCACAAATTTCTGTTGCGAAGTTTAAGTAAGCATTTATCTATGATCCAGAAATAGATCAATCTATACTACATTAATTCCCATGGCTAAAATTTTGGTTTATGAACATTTTGGATGATAAATGGCTCTCTGAATTACACTCATAAACCAAGGTTTTGCTACATTTGAATGTCTAGGCCTGTTATTCATAAAGGATGTGGTATCATGCAATACAGATCTTGAACTATAACTTTTAATTGAATTTTTTTTCTGTGGAATTTTATTTGAAAATGTGTTAATATAGTCTTTAAAACAGTATTTTGTCCATTTAATTTGTAGGGATTTATATTTATTTTAACTAGCCAGTAATTTTAATTTTAAGTTACTTTCCTATAAGCCGCCATTCCCCTAATTGTCAGGGCCAGAATATTTAAATTTGGTAGTGTGCATAAGAAATGCAAATTTTACCAATGGAAGAAAAAGTTTAAATATCGACGTTCCAGTAGAGAAAGGGAGAATCTGGGATATTGCCGTGCATGCTTATATGCAAACTTCTGTTTGGTAGGCGCTGTTGATTTTGACGTGGCTTAAGCACTAGTATCTTGCGGCCACTAGACTCCTCTATGTGCTATAGGCTACAGGATTATATGAGCCCTGTGGTGTAATTCTACTATTTGTGAATATTTCTTATTTTAAGTTTGATTCTACTGTTTCAGTTACCGCCCAAGTTGAAGTGTAGTATGTTAGCATCAAGTTGACGCATTGTAAATAAGTTAAAGAGTTTAATAAAGGGCAGTTTTAACCCTTCGTTAGTAAAATCACTGTCTCTTAAGGCTCCACACAACAGCAGAAAGGTAGAACATTACAACTTAAATATGGCATTAAAACAATCTTATTAAATAACATGGCCTTTTTTAAATAACAGCTATTTTTAAAGCAGGTCAAGGATGAGGGATTTATCTGGACTGACAATCAGAAAACTGATTTCCTTTGTTACATCAAAAGAGTAATACAGTACTATATACACTGACTACCAATAAGTATTTGGACACCTGTGATAGAAAAGAAAAACTATCTTTATTCAAAATCAATAGTTGGTAGAGCCTCCACGAGAGGTAATTACAGCGTGGACCCTCTGGGGCATACTTTCCACAAGTCTTTGTATGACAGCTAGTAATATTTTCTTCCACTTGGTTTGGAGAAGACATAGAAGATCCTTCACCGATTTTGCATGGGTAGTGCACCCCTGAATTCGGCGATGCAACTCGTCCCAGAGGTTCTCGATAGGGTTCAGGTCTGGATTCTGGGTAGGCCAGTCCATTCGATGAACTCCATTGTCACCATGCCAAGCCTTGGTTAACATCAAAACATGACAACTGGCATTGTCGTCCTGAAAGTAACAGGGGTCCAACCCGTAAAAATGCCACAACGTAGGAAGCACATTGTCATCCAAAACAGTGCAATAGGCATCGGAGTTGAACTTACCATGAATGGGGACCAAGGGTCCCAGCCCATACCAGGAGAAACACCCTCAGACCATAATTCCACCTCCACCGAACTTGACTGTTGGCACAATGCATTCTGACAGGAGACGTTCTCCAGGTAGACACCAGACCCAGACCCTGCCATCCGAACGGTAAAGGGTGAACCTTGATTCGTCACTCCAAAGAACCTGTTTCCACTGATCGACGATCCAATTTAGATGTGCTTTGCACCACATTAACCAAGCAGCGGGGTTGGACTTTGTGATCAAAGGCTTATGGGCAGCAGCACGACCATGAAAACCAAGCAGATGTGCTTCCTTACGGATGGTATTCACTGAAACAATACTCCCGAATGCCTGTTGAAACTCCTCGTGGATGAGGGTCATTGGTTGGGTGCGGTTCTTCCGAATTTCTCTGGACAGCACTCGTCGGTCTCTATATCCCAGTTTCGTTGGTCTGCCGACTCGGGGCACATTCCGACAATCACTGCTCACCTTCCACTTCTTAATCACATAGGCCATCGATTTTGGGTACTTCATATCGCTAGATATGTCCCTTAAGGATCGGCCACATTTGTGATACCCGATAATTATACCTTTCTCGAAATCAGAGAGTTCCGAACTGCGAGGCATCTTGCATGCGACTAAAGCCGATGCTGTTTCCTACACGATATATACCGGCAGAGTCCGTGATGTGCCTTAGGACCGCAGATATCGTCATTTGCATAGGTGTCCAAATACTATTGGTAGTCAGTGTATATATATATATATAATAGGTCTTCTTTGTAGTATAAAAAAATTAATATGCAGTATATATGTGTTTGTGTGTAAGATAAAAAAAGAAAAACTTCCTGTATTAAGAATACTAATGTATGAATGTAAAGTGTGCAATCTGAAAATTAATATATTTCATGTCTCTTATGTAATCAGGTTGCAGTGTGTCAGCCATTGTGCAACCAGATTAATGAAATTTTTGCTATAAATACCTCTGCTACTAACTGCACACCCCTTTTTTCTCTACTCCACTAGCTGCAGCTTGTATGTATTTCTTTTTCCTTTCTCTCTAGCTTGGCTGGCGCATAATAAATTGCTTTGCTATAACATCTATTGTCTTGCAATTTGAATTAGTTATATATAAAATTGTGGAGTGCGTATCGTACCCATAGTTCTGTTTAAACCAAGAAGATATGTTTTAAGAAATTATTCTTAAAAAAAAAAATAAAGCTATATGGTGATCAGCCAGCTGTTTGTGGTTTTCCAAATTCTAGCCTTCTATCATACAGCCTATTTGTGTGCCAGCCACATCTATCACCATCCTGACCATGACTAAAAAAATTAATGGGTGCCTTCTCTCCCGAAATCAAAACTAACAACAAAAATTATCACATATGAAAGAGTTGCGCAGGATAAGTGTCAGTTGTCGAGAAACACTTACTTCACCAAAGTATAAAAGGAAAATTATTTAGTGGATCAACATTCTACACTAACAATATTGCTACATCATCATCATTATATATGTATATATATATTATTATTATTATTTTTATTATTATTATTATATATAAATTTTTAAAAGACAATTGGTCTAAATTTTCTGCCATGGAAGCTCAGTAAAGTTACAGCTTAAGTTTATTGGTGGCAGCACTACGATAAGAAATCCAAAAAACAGTTTTAGTTTGGCTATCAAACAAGAACTCTTGTGTTTTACTCTAAAAAGATTGCAGGCATCAGTCCAAGTAAGAAAAGGAGCATCAAGCTCCAAAATTCAGCTCATCTTAAGTTGTTTTACAGAACAGTCAGTGTCCAAAGATCTCTAGCATTTGTGAGTTTATGGAGCTGCCAGTGTCTGCAAATATTTTAGTGAAGAGAAAGGAGCATCAGGTTCCAAAATTCTGCTCATCTTAAGTTTTGTTGGACAGTCAGTGTCAGAAGATCTATAGCATTTTTAAAGTTTATAGGACTGCCAGTGACCGTAAATGTTTTGGTGAAGAGAAAGGAATATCAGGCACCAAAATTCAGCTTATGTTTTGCGGGACAGTCAATGCCCGAAGATCTACAGCATGGTGTTTAAGTGTGGGACCAGCAGTGCCCAAACGTCTGTGTGTTGTGGGGAGTACTTTAAAGTGTCAGGACTGTTATATATGTAACTGTAACTATCTATTATCATTATTAATCATAACTGTAATATAGAATCATTAGAGTAGAATGTAGAATAAACGATGTTTGTGTGCATCTTGTAATCATCATTGAGCACTTATCAAACATATAAAAATGATACATGGTGCAGCCGGTAGGATGAAAGGGGAAAAATTATAGAAAAATTGGAAAGACCATGTTCATACAGGATTATAAGAACAGATGGAAGAATTGTAGAAAGAAACCGAAGAGACGTTCTTAAAGGAACTAATCAGAGAGTTTGTAATGCAAAGCAACTATGAAAATGAAAGTCATATGGATGAACCCGACATACCTGAAATACCTAATAGCGGTACTTAGATGTACCTGGTACAAATTTAGATGTACGTGTAAATTCTTCAGCACCCAACAGATGTGTTAAGCCACCAAAAATGTCAAAGAATTATAAATTTTCCTAGGAATGATTACATATGTTTCTAGATTTATACCTAATGTATCAGAACTGACATCATGTTTAAGAGATTTGTTAAAAAAAAAAAACAAGTTATCTGGAACTGGAATGTTGCACATGAAAAAGCATTTAGAAGACTAAAAGATGTCTTGATAAATAAACCAGTTTTACTGTATTATGATATAAAGATGCCAGTAGTTTTATCTGTAGATGCACCTCAAGAAGGACTAGGAGCAATCTTACTGCAGAACAATTTACCAGTAGCATATGCATCTAAAGCATTAACAGATACTCAGAAGAATTATGCTCAAATTGAAAAGGAAATTTTAGTTATTGTATTTGCATGTGAAAAATTTCACCAGTGTGTATTTGGAAAACATATTACAGTGGGAAGTGACCATAAACTGTTAGAATCAATTTTCAAAAAGCCATTGAATAAATGCCCCGTAAGATTACAAAGAATGTGTATAATATTACAACCGTATCAGTTTGAGATGAAATATAAACCAGGAAAAGAAGTTTTTATAGTGGATGCATTATCAAGATCATTTACTGATAAAGGATCTGATTTCTTTGAAGGAGACATAAAAGCTCATGTTGGATTGGTTGTAGAATGTATACCAATGTCTAAAGACAAAATGGAAATTTTTCAATAGGAAACAGAAAAAGATGAAGAACTACAAGTTTTAAGAAAATGAATTAAAACTGGATGGCCGAATAAAAAATTTTTGGTTCCAGAAATGGCAAAACCATATTTTAACTTCAGAGAAGAACTATCAGAAGCAAATGGATTAATATTTAAAAATTTCTGTGTTGTTGTACCAAGAAGTTTACGAAGAGATATGTTAAGTAGAATTCATTATGGTCATTTAGGAGTAGTAAAATGTAAGAATAAAGTAAGAGAAATATTATATTGCCCCGGAATGTCGAAAGAAATTGAAGATTTGGTACTGAATTGTCCAACTTGTTTAATTTTACAAACAGCTAATACTAAAGAACCAATGATATCTAAAGTAATACCTAATGGTCCATGGGAAGTATTGGGAACAGATCTCTTTTATTTTAAAGGAAGGCATTATCTAATAGCTATAGATTATTTTAGCAAATATGTTGAAATTGGACATTTGGAAGATTTGTCTAGTGTAAAGCAATTGAAATCAGTTTTTGCAAGACATGGTATTCCAAAAATAGTATGTTCGGATAATGGTCCACAATACAGTTGCAAAGAATTTAAAGAATTTGCAAGAAGGTGGAATTTTGAAATCAGAACTTCAAGTCCAAATTACCCACAATCTAATGGAATGGTTGAAAGACATATTCAAACTGTCAAGTGAATGTTAGAAAAAGCTGTAGTTGACAACAAGGATCCATATTTAGTATTACTGGAATATTGTAACTCTCCTGTTTCTGATGAAATTAAGTCACCTTCAGAACTGATGTTTGGAAGAAAAGTAAATGGATTGATGCCTATAAAAGAGAATTTCATTCACACTGAACAATATGCAGACCATAAACAACATTTACTGAAGAGACAAACCTTGCAAAAAAACTATTATGATAGGAACGGAAGACCATTAAAACCACTGAAGGTAGGAGATCAAGTGTACATAAAAGAGAAAGGGAAAAAACTAAATGAAAGGGGGAAAATTATAGGAGAAGCGGAAAGACCACGTTCATACAGGATTATAAGAACAGATGGAAGAATTGTAGAAAGAAACCGAAGAGACATTCTTAAAGGAACTAATCAGAAAGAATTTGCAATGCAAAGCAACTATGAAAATCATGTGGATGAACCCGACATACCTGAAATACCTAGTAGCGGTACTTCAAATTTAGATGTACCTGTAAATTCTTCAGCACCCAACAGAAGTGTTAAGCCACCAAATACTGGAAGAGGCATTGTGTCACCAAATTTTGCAAATGGGCATAACTATGCTACTCGATCTGGTAGGACTGTTAAAAAAACCTCATTATTTAAAACAATATGTATAATATTTTATTATTATTATTTCTGTTAAAAAAGGGAGATGTTATATACGTAACTGTAACTGTATCTATTATTATTAATCATAACTGTAATATAGAATCATTAGAGTAGAATGTAGAATAAACAATGTTTGTGTACATCTCGAAATCATCAATGAGCACTTATTAAACATATAAAAATGATACAAGGACCATCAGCATACATAAAAATTTTAAATTTTGATATACAAGTTTCAAGTTTCAGCCAGGGACCAAATCTACAAATCCTGGCAAGTAAGTCCCTTGGATGTTTTATATTGAGGCAATGAAGTAATTTAATTTATTTCTGTAATTTAATTTGTACAAGTTCATGTAATTAATTTTTTTAATCAACATTGTTTTCTGTGGAACCTAAAGAAATGTGTTGCTTTGGTTTCATATTTACAAATAAGAAAGCATAATTTTTAGAAATTTGAATTAGTGTTAATAGATTTTTTAATATCTGAATGTTGATTAGATCTGCTTTAATTAAGCCTATGTAATTGAATGTGTAAGAGAGAAAGAATTATTATAAATCTGAAGGTTCTGAATTTTAGATGATATTTTGACCTATCCTTTCTAAGTCGTCTTGAATGTTTTAAATATTAGAATTTTCCAATAAGGAGTATAAAACATTAATTTACATTAAATTATTAGAGTTGAAAAATATTTTGTTGAACACGTTAAAAGAAGGCTAGAAATCTTTAGTATCTTATGTTTAAACTGTTGTTATATAAGTGTTTAGTTATGAGCATTTATACATATACATTTTTATTGTTGTTTAATTTGCCTTTGAATATGTACTTTAATATATCTAGCAAGTTTTGATGATCTAAACGTAAAGTATACAACAACAGGTTTATCTTAGAGAGCTACTTGTTTCTCTTGGGAATGAACAGCAATGTCCACAAGGGGCTAATGAAAGTATCAAGGAAGGTTCGTTAAGGCACCCCTTTTGGCGCTATATATGATGCTAATCTGGTAAGAGAAATGAAAATGCTTGCTTTTGTCTCAGAAAGGCCGAGCGAGTAAGTTGCATCACTCGTCGGGAAAGCTTTTGTCTTTCCTTTTGTGTAATAGTGCTGTAATGTTACTTTTAATTAACCAAGAAAGCCTATGTTAAGTTTTTAAATAAATTTTTAGAAGACAATCAGTCTTAGTTTTTCCATTACGAAAGCTTGGCGATGTTACGGTATGCATCATGTAGGTATTTGAGAAATATGTATCGGTAGAACATTAATAGAAAATCAATTGCATATTATCAGAGCTTAAATTGCACTGGAGTCCAATGGAGCCGGGCTTCAGTACTTCTCAGTTTCTGAGGTACATGGTGATTTTAGCCTCAGCGGCACCGGAGCCGTAAATGGATCACAGTTTCAACGGAAAAATTTTATTTTAAAAATAAGTATGCACTAAAAATCGATTATAATTTCCGAATGCCTACCTGTTTTTCTCTAGGAAAAAAATTAGTGGAAGTGTTAACTCTTTTAAGGAAAGAAATTTCCCCATCCACTTGCGAAATGTTTATTCTCTGGGTAGTGCAATGAATTTATGAGAGCGGGTAAAATGTTTTGTTCACGAAAATATTAAAAGTGACTACCTTGGTTATGCACATCCAGCGCTAGTGACTCTCATTTAAACAGCTCTGCAGTCTTGAACATGTAGCTAAGTGACTCTCATTTAAAGAGCTCTGCAGTCTTGAACATGTAGCTAAGTACAGAGACAAGAATTGTCATTTGAGCAGACTTTATGTTTGTTCGCATGTTGTTATCGTATCGGATTTGGGGAAAACTTTTTTGGCCCAGTTGCATTCTTCTTGATATCTAGAATTATATCGCCAGGGCATAGCGGTTAGAAAGCATAGACCCTTCTCTGTTTTCGAAGCTATATTTCTCCATTAAAATTTATTTCTTTACTCTTATATTATTTCTAGCATTCACGCTATTCTCATTAGTGTCCTTTAATTGCTTTACTTTTTCCCATTAGTGTGCTGGAAGAAGAATGGGTTTTGTTTCTCTCATCCCTTGAAATAGTGCATTATAACGTATATTCAGGGCTTGAATTCAGCTGGAGTCCGGTTAAGCTATTGCTTAGTTTCTGAATGATATTGTAAGTCTAGCAAGAACTCGAAATAAGATGAGGCCTAGTATTTTATTTAACTATTTATCATGAATTTAATAATTTATTAAATTTTTATTTATTTCTTTATATTTTATTTTATTTTAATTATTGGTTATTTTATTTATTTATTTTCCCTTTCTTCCTGATGACCTTCCATATGGCTCCGGCACTTCAGTTTTGAGAAATTAAGCCCTGCATATTATAACTGGCTGAAGAGTGCATTTTAAAAGGAAAATAAAATAAGAGTATATATGATTAATGTTTGGAAATAGTGTAAATAAAAATAAATTTAATTATTTTTATTTTAATTGAAATTGAAATAAATTGTATATTTTCATAAATAAAAAATAATTTGATTTTTAATTAAATTTTCGGTTAAAAAATATTTTTATATTGTTTTACAGAAATAAAATAATTTTTTGTTTACATAAATTTTGTTGGATATAAACTGCAATTAAAAAAACTTCTTACTTAACTGTGTAATAAGTACATGGCTTTGAAAATAAGGTGACCAAACTATTTTTGGAATCAGAATGTCCCAGTGGGGCTGATACTGACTCACAGGGTGTTGATGAAATTTTAAAGGTAATCAGTGATGATCAAGAAGTCCCGTGGGGGTCCATAGCGGAATATTCACCGGAAATTGATTGACATAATCAAGATCTTATTGATTACAAAAACTTAATATAATTGATTGTTTATGGGTGTAAAACTATTATCACATAATAAGGAAAGAAATCATAAGGGGGAATTACACTAACATTATTTAATATAATTTTTAAAAATGTAAATTTTTTCTGAAGTTAGTGCAATGGAGTATAATGCAAGAACACTGGCAAACAAACCAAAAAGTATGCAAAATGCAAAACTGGCATAAAAAAAACAAGAAACAGGTTGAATAATTTGAATGAAGTGGTTTAAAAATTAAATTAAGAGATTTTTTGCCAACTATTAAAAAATTGCATAAATATATCAGGCGCAGTCATCACATTAATGAAAAGCGAATTTTTGTGCAATTTGGATCTGTGATTTTATTCCTGAAAACCTCTTTAAATTTGTAAAATTAAACATAAATCTAAACACTTTTTCAAATCTTTTGTTCGTAGTCTTAATCTAATTGTTATCTTTGCTATTTATGAACAATTTTTTGTATTATGATCATGTTGTATAATGTATATTCTAGAGAAAAATGTGAGGGGGTTAATGAAGAAATCCATTTCTTTAAAAAGAATTGATGCTAAAAAAAGTGTGGGAATCCTTGATCTAAATGGTCTGTGGTTTCAGATAGATTGGAGTTCTACTGTAATTTCTTGCTGTATTATTTCCAGTTTTTTCCATATTTAAAACCGTATCATTTGTTGAAAATTTTACATTGTTTTAGATATTTTTCTAGTATTTTATAAGCATTGGTTTGAGAAAAAAATATGAGTTTTGAAAAATGTATTATAAATATTTAATGTACACTGCGCAAGAAAGCAAGAAAAGGGGGGGATAGTTCAATATCTCCCGTTCTACTAGGCCCATTGACGAAATTCAAATTGCGTTTGTCATTTCTCCAAAGCATGACTTAGGATATATATTAGATTTATATGTAGCATTAATCTAACATAGGTATTTTGACACAAAATCGGACTGTTTCTGAAAGGACATGCCAATTTTTT
The DNA here is from genome assembly GCA_000611955.2 of Stegodyphus mimosarum. Taxonomy (NCBI): domain Eukaryota; kingdom Metazoa; phylum Arthropoda; class Arachnida; order Araneae; family Eresidae; genus Stegodyphus; species Stegodyphus mimosarum. The sequence goes on along the minus strand of KK114342.1, from coordinate 17,120 downwards.
TCCATTTAATTCTACGACTCAAATTATGCCTAAATATTAAATTTTGTAAAATTTGGTGCGAAATTTACGGAGAAATTCAAAAATTTATCTTGGCATATTTTTTTCAGTTTGCGCCAAGAATAATTTACGTAGCGAACTTCTTAATTTATAGCAACCAAATTTTCCTTCCTTTTTTTTTGTGCATTGCAGATGAGCGGGAAAAAGGTCATCGGTCATACTTTAAAATAATTTTAACAAAGTGCGTAAACCATATTTCATGTTATTATCGCTCAAAATAAAGAGATGATAAATTTCAAAACTCACCAATATATAATTTCATGTATATCTTAGAAAATTGTGAATAAAAAACCCACATTTTTTTGCAGGTGTGCCTAGAAATACATATACTTTAAGAGAATGTTAATAATTTTATAGGTTATAATACAACAATTTTTTCGGAAAATATATAAAAAATATTTAAAAATACAAATTTAAAAAATAAATAATAATAAATGTGCGAATTATATTTGAATTAAGCCTAAATTTCAAATTCTAGAAGAAGGAATCAAGTAAGTTTGAGGAAAAAAAAAAAGAAATATTAGTAAATATATATCAAATTCAATTAAAATTGTGAGAGCTAATTTTTTAAAAACTACTCGTGCGAACAAAACTTGGCATTTTGGTATAATTTGAGTCGTAGAATCGAAATATGGAAAAAAAATCTGGCATGTCATTTCAGAAAAAGTCCGATTTTGTGTCAAAATACCTATGTTAGAATAATGCTATATATAAATCTAATATAAGTCACGTTTTCGAGACATGAAAAACGCAAGTTAAATTTCGTCAGTCGGCCGAGTAGAACGAGAGATATAAGGACTGCTTTTTTTTTTTTTTCCAGTGTACATTAAAGATAGATTCAGGATAACTGTATTTTGATGCACAGTATGTCTTGAAAGTTCCGTGGAGAGTTTTAAATTAGAAATACTATGTGTATTATCGCTTACAAAAGCGCATGAACTAGTTTTTATAATGTCTTAATGAGCAATATTTTAGGGTTTTTTTTTTTTTTTTTTTTTTTTTTTTTATTATTATTACTCTCTCCTATTTGTTTGTTATTAGAAGCTTTATTTTTTCTGCTATTTTTTGATTTGGTACTGCTTTGTAAGCAAGGCAAGAGCCCAGTATTAAATTCTTCTTTAAATAAGAACTATACTGTATGTATATATATATAGTACTACTACTACGCTGCATTATACTATATTGTACTGTAGAGCTTGCATAATTTTGTTTTATTAATGGCTTTGAATAACTGCTTTCAACAAAGGTTGTATTAATGATTAGTTAAGATTAATATGCAGATTAACATAAATCTGTATGGCTCTAAAATTTTAGATTAATTATTTGTTGTTCCTTGTCTATATAATTAAGAATTTTAAAAATCTTTCACATAATGAAATTAAAAAATGAGAAATGCTTATCTAAAAAAATCTTATATCTAAAAAACAATTAATTTTACTCTAGTTTGCAGCAAAATACTTTACCAAATCCGTAAGTTACTTTTGCCGTGCTTTTACATCCTTTAAATAAAAAAATCCTTAACATATAATAATTACTATAATGTTTTAATAAAAAAAGTAAAAGTTTTTAAACTTTCATTAAAATCTTAATTCAAATACATATTTTATTTTCAGGTCTTTTTGGCCTTGTTGTATCTTTAGGTTACAGTGCATCTCACATTCTGCCAGTTGTACGTTCAAGATTTGATGTTCGAAATGCAAAACGAATAAATGTTGGTTCTCAGCATATGATAAATTTGCTTCAGCGCCTCCTTCAACTGAAATATCCTGCCCATGCATCTGTCATCACGCCTAGTCGTGCTGAGGTAACTAGTGTTGAAATAAATTCATATAAATGTGTGCTTTTAAATTATTAAGTAAGATAAGTTCTGTGTCCCTTTATTTTCACAAAAGCCTCAATAATTGCACTACCATATCTGATCATCTCACAGTGTGCACCATGGCTCAGTTCTTTGCAAGAACCATTTTCAAACAAGTTGGAGCTGTTTACAGTATGCACTATATCAGAGTACTCATTTTTGAAATTTATAAATCCAGCTTATTTTACTTCTGTTTCTCTTATTTTATCAGAATTCTCAATAATTGGACTGTTGTACTTAAATAGTCATAGTACATATTGTGCCTCAGCTTCCAGGAGGAACGAGTTTCCATCAAAATAGGTCTATTTATTGTAATATAGCATAAATTTCAAGTCATCAGTTCTGAAATTTGTAAACCATAAGAAAATTGTTTAAAATTGTATTAATTATTTTTTATCCCCCATATTATAGTGTCTAATGCATGAGCACATGCACTTTAGCCAGAGCTACATGGAGGATGTTCGAAAATGGGAAGATGAAAGTTATTCAAAGAAAAACACACATATTGTTCAACTGCCATATGTTCCTGTAAGTAAAATAATATATCCCACTAAGTTATATAGTGTTATCCTAAAATAGATATATTAAATATTTGTAAATTGGAAACTGCTTGTTTTTATCATGAAACATTTAGTAGAGTTTAAAAGACAAAGTCATCAAGTTTATGATCTCCTTTCATTTGTTTTCATGGCATCAGTACTGCATGAATGCCTTGAGGTCAATTGAGCATTGAAAAGTCCGATTTCGTGTCAAAATACCTATGTTAGAATAGTGCTATATATAAATCTGATATATATCCTAAGCCACGTTTTCGAGACATGAAAAACGCAAGCTGAATTTCGTCAGTCGGCCCAGTAGAACGGGAGATATAAGAAATGCTCTTCCCCTCCTCCCCACCGCTAACCAGACAGGAAAAACTTTTTATGTATTTGATTGTGAAAAAATAAATTTTATTACTATTATATAGCTTTATTTTAAAGCATAATGTATATCAGTGTTTCTTAAACTATGGATTATGACCTCAAATTGGGTCACATTGCAAATTGGTGGGGTCATGAAAATTTTATTAAATTTAAAAAATATTAATCGTATTCATTATCTTTAATTTATATATTACATTTTTTTACTTTAATGCATTTCATTTTCTGTATGCCTCAGTTATAAAATCTTAATAGCGGTCAATAAAAGTAATGCAAGTTGAGCTGCAAAATTATGTATACGTGTTAAAAAGTAGCACTAAGCGCTTCATAATAGCAGTCTCCCATTGCAATATCAGCGTATAAAATATTTCAGAATCAAAACTTGTCACAAACACACAATATGTTGCTACACTGATATGGCCTAAACGACCTATGCTGCACTAATGTGACGAGAATAAGGTGGGGGCCCCTGTAACTAGAGTAATGATAATGCTTTTTCAGTATAGTAAATTGTTTCTGATTCTTCACAAGTGTGTATCTTTCAAGAACACTACAGTGTTATATTTTATTGTTGCTCGAGTAAGGTTAGTATTTATTTGAATAATAATTAGGATATGTTATTTTATTTACCATATATTCTGGTGTATAACATACACCTACAATTTCAAACTACTTTTATTAATTTTTAGGTATATTACCCATATAATGTGCATTCTTTTCTTTGTGATGAAACCTGAAAAATGTATGTATGATGATCTTTTGAGGTCATTCATTCAAAGATTTTCCCCAGGGTATCGAACAATGGTACACTGAATTGACAAGTGATAAAAACAACATATGTGTGGGGAAAAAACGGGAGGAAGTAAAAAATTCAGAAAAGAAGGTGGGTTAAATACAATGCAGATCTGCATGAGAATGTTATTCTAGGGCTTCTAGAAAAACAGAATGTAATTTGGGGTGTGAATGCACTTCTGACCCAAAGGAATTTTCGAAAATAGGAGTCAGAATTAAATACAGTTTTCTCTTTCTGTTATGTAAGATGTTTCTTTTGAAGTGAAAACTGAAGGCTTTATTAAATTGCATTTGCTTTAGTTGAAATAGGGTTAACCAAATGTTCTTTTTAGTAGAAAGTATGTCTCCTGCCAAACAAAATAAACACAGTGCTGCTTTCAAATATAAAGTCATTCAATTAGTGAAACAAAATTGAAATCATGCTGTTGTAAGGATGTTTGAGGTTGGTGAAAGCTCTATGCATGAGTGGAAGAAAAATGAAATTACAATAATCAGTATGCCAAAGAATAAATGTGCTTTGCTTAAAGGAGTAATGAAATGGCCTCTCTAGACAAAAGTGTTGCAAGCTGGATCCTAGAAAACTGCTAAAATGATTAATTGTAACAAGCAACATATGTTTATTTGCTTTAAAGCGGGGCAAAACAAATGCAAAATGAAAGTGAAAGACCTTTAAAGTAACTTTGATTTAGTTAATTTATGGCATGGAATAATTTAGTTCTACAAGAAAAAACAAAAGTTTCACAAAGGCTTCTGAAAGATTTGTACAAAAATCCAGAAGTATGTTATTTAATTATGAAGGCAAATATATATATATACGCATATTTACTGTCACATATTGGAAATATGGATGAAACTCCAGTTATGTTTGATGTGATAGAAAATAAAAGACTTGATCTAAAAGACACAAAATGATTCATATAAAACAACAGGCCATGAAAAATCTCACCTCATCATAGTACTCTCCTGCTTAGTGAAGGGAATAAAATTAAAACCTATGGTTATTTTTTAAAAAAAGATAATATCAAAATGTAATTTCCCAGATGATGTTTTCATTCATGTTGATGAAAAAGGGTGAATGGACGAAAACAGCAAATGAATAAGTATTGAAATTGTGAAAAATGCTTGTCAAGATTGTCCTATTGCCTTAAAGAATCCTGAAAGTCTTTTAGTTTGGTACATGTTCAGATCCCATCTAATGGATAATATGAAGAAACTGTTCAAAGAGTATGGTAGTTATTCCAGGTGAATTAATGCCATTAGTTCAGATGTGTGCATTAGTAAACCATTCAGAGAAAATTTAAAACAACAGTGGAATATGTGGCTGTTAGAAGGTGAAAAACATTTACAAAAGAAGACCAAATGTGCCTTAGCAGTCTATAAATAGTGTGTCAGTGAATAATAAAAACATGGAATGAAATTAAACCTGGCTTAATTCAAAAGTCATTTAAAATATGTAGTGTATCTGTTGCTGTGTATGAAATGCCGACATTCTATAGAATACCTAAGCATTTTATAGAATGCCTGGCTTTTTTAGGCAAAGTATGAAACAAGATAATTATTACATACTTTACCTAGTCATTCTATAGAATGACAAATGCACTTTAGGCAAAGTATGGAAAAAAGTCATCATAAGGCTATTTAAAAGATGTTCATTCCTCAAAAACACAAATGTTATTTTGAAAAAGTAATGAAAGACTGCCATTAAAAATTTTTTATTGTAAATACTTGAAAAAAAAATAGTGAAATAATCTTGTTACACCATAATAAATTTTTATCTTCTATCTGACTGAAAATCAATAAGATCTACCTGACAACGAGAATTAAATCCAGTAAAATCATAGGTTTCACAATAATGCCCTTTTTAATACCTTTTTATTTTTTCTGACAGAGCTCACAAAGATAGATGTACAGTTTAATATCATTCCATGTAACGTTTTTGTATTTGTTTTTAAAATTTCTTCAACATTCTGTCACGTCTTCCATGTCTAACAGCCAAAGGAATTTCGTGAAGTATGGGCAATAACTAACGCCTTCTTTAACAAGATAAAAGTATTTACTTCCACAAACATCACATAATAGCGATTCAGCAACTGATAGTCCCATGGTTTCTTCTTAATAGTCATTTTGGCTTTTTTACATCATTTATGAACTTCTGGTAAGTAGCTTGGGTTATTTGAAAATAATGGCCAATGTATTTCATGCTTTGCCAGTTTGTGATTTGGCATTCTATAAAATGCCTAGGCAGTGTGTGAAATGCTTAATTGTTTCATACATTGCCGGCCAGTTTTCGGCATTCTATAGAATGCCAGATTTCATACTTTGCTGGTAACATATCTAACAATCTAGATGAAACGGAAGATGATTATTTATTAATGCATCAGAGTAACAGTGATGGTGAATATGAACAGAATTCGATGATGTGTTTGAAGATATAATGGAAGACCAATATGATGAACTTTTCATGTTAATCAATAATGAAAATTTTTATGTTCATTAGGTATGTCATTTCTTTTTAATAAATAGTATTTGGGTACATGTAGAAATCTAATTTCTGTATGTTCATCTTTTCCTTACTTTTAAATCTCTCATTTTTATATCCGGCATATTATAAGCACCCATATATTTCGATCTTTGTATTAAAAGAGCACATTATACTCCAGAAAATACAGTATATTTTTTATCTATGGATATGTAGTTGAACTTCAGCAACAAAGATAATGATGCTAATTGTAATGCTACAGAATCTTATCAAACAGAATCTATAATCAGAAAGAGGCATCTAAGATGCAAAAAAGAAAATGTGATGAGGTAATTTTTCTGTTTGATATTATTTTAAGTAACTGTTATGGTAAGGAACAACTCTTTAATCTGTAATGACATTTTGACTTTGGATTATGAAACTATTAAAATTAAAAATGCATTCTGGAATCCAAGCATCCTTCACATGTCTAAAAACGAATATTTCAAACTACTTTTAAAATTCTCAAATAAAAAAAAGTAATTTGAGAAATTTATAACTGCTAGCAAAAAATATTTACTAATGTTATACAAAATTTCACGTCTGATAGTTAAAAAGTAAAAATACATATACCATTGGAGAAGATACTGTTTTCTGTTGCTATTAAAGTGACAGAATTATTTCACGGAAGTAAATATGAAAAATAAAATTCGGAAATTTCCTTGGTCAAATGAAACTACCATGAACAGAATTTCTGAAATTACCAATCATGAAGTTTAGCAACTTAATGTAACAAAGCCCAAAATTTGCAATTCATTCAGAAGAACAACTGATATTTCAAAAATAGCTCAGTTGTTAGTATATGTCACATATATTTGCAAAGAAAAGATCCTTGAAGAATTGTTATTGCTTTATCCTTTCAAAGAACATACAAGAGAGGAAGGCATATGACAAAGTCAATAATTTTTTTTAAAACTGAGGGTATAGAATGGAAAAATTACATTGGGGTATGCACAGATGATGCAAAAGCGATGATGGGCAAAAATATTAGTTTCAGTCATTTGTTGAAAATGCTGGTAAGGATAGTACAACTTTTATACGCTGCCTGATCCATTGAAAAGTTGTTGTGGTGATAGAATTGAATGGTATACAGTGGAACCTTAGATTACGATTGCCTCACTTCATGAACAATTCAGTTATGAAAAAATTATCTGAATAAAAAATGCCTCAGATGATTAACGTATCTTGAGTTGTGAACACTTGAGACACTGCTCATCATTTAGCAACATTAGATTTTCAGAAGTATTTTGGGGTAACCCATGCGCGTAATTAACACTCAGGAACTTCTGAAAAGATCATTTTAATATTTCCTATTGCTTAATTCTCATTGACAAAGCATCAAGTGATGTACAGGACCATGAATTTTGCCAGGAAAAAATTATGGCCAGATTTAGTTGCAGGCAGACTTTGAGCACATTTTTTTTTTTTTTTTTTTTTGTGTCTGTCTCTGATATGGTGTTTCTAGGCAAAACCATGGGCTAAGAAGTTAACAGTGAAGATGTGGAGAAGTTACTGGAGCATTGCAAAAATTAGCCTAAATGAAAAAATGACAGTAACTTCAGAAACACCTACAAATAGTGATTTTGGAAAAAATGAAGGAAGGAAAGGAAGAAAAAATTATCGTAGTTCTCTAATCCACAAAATTTTTCTAAAATGGGATCAGATGCAAAAATTTTAATCTAAAAATTTCTTCGTGATAAATCAGTAAGAAGCTGCAGTATAAGCATTTTAAATGAGAATGCCATATCTCACTCTAGAAAGTTTTAAAACATATGCATTTTAAGCAATAGCTTAAAATATATGCAATAACAAATCACAATGGACAAATTTTGAATGAAACAGAGGTTCAATAATTGCTAACCGGAGTCACATAGAAATAAAGGAAAAATAAAAGAAGTTTTAGTTACAAATTTGTACACATAATACTGTTGTAAAATTTAAATAAACAATAATGAATTAACCCATTTTACATTAATTCTCAAGGAGAAAATTATTTCAGTTTATGAACATTTCAGTTGATGAACAGCTTTTGGAACTGAATTAAATTTATCAACTGAGATTTCACTGTATTTCAAGATGCTGTCAAAAACTATAAACATTTTTAAAAACTTCACGCTTTTGACAGCCATTTATTTTCAGTCTTTCTAAAGACATACCGAATGCAAAAACTTATTGCAGAAGTAAGATGAATTTCAAGAGAATGAAGTTTAAGATTATCGCTATTAAAGAAGAAATGTATTACTTTTTCAATCAAATAAAAATCTCATCTTGTGTTCTTTTTCAAAATGATGTATAGCTGTGAAAGCTGTGCAATAGCAGATTATTTTTAAGAAACCATATGATCTCAGTTTGTCTTAATAAATAGAAAAAAATAGAAATATATTTACTTGGAACGATAAAATTGAAGGTTTTATTGAAAATATCAATGTGTAGAAGAGTAGGTAGAAAATGATTCATTAGAAATGTTTTCAACTATAGACAATTTTATAATCATAAAAAAAGAAATGTAAACCTCTATTTGTAAAAATTATTTTAAATCTCTTAAAAACCCTAAAAATACAATTTTGCAAATACTTTATACTGAATTGCAATTTAAAAAAGTTATCTTGTATTCAAAAACTATTTTTGATTGGCATTAATGAGTTTAATCACCTGCCATATAAAGCGTAAGAGGAATTTGTTGAGCTTTCAAGTAATAGAAAGAATTTTCCAGCTTTAACGATGAGTAAATCCAAATACCATTCAGTGCTGAAAAATAATGAAGATCATTGTACATCCAGTAGTATCAAATATTGCATTACAATTTGATTTGTCATGCAATAAAAAGCAAGCACATCTGTCTTAAAATAAATCCTAAGCTACTTATTTTTATACATATATTGTTTACCAAAGAATAAATTACTTATGCGAAATCATTTACCTTTATTTTATAATTTAATATCAGGGGTTGCAAAAAAATCTCTAAAAAGGATCATGAATGAAAAATGTTTAAGAAGTGCTGTTGTAAATGAAAATATGCCTACGTGTTAGATTGAGCATTCAGCAAATCAGAACATGGCACTGATATGTTCAACAAAAAGTCTGACTTAACGCCAAGTGACTACTTGTTTTGGAGTGCATCAAGGTTTGAGTTTTTGTTCTTTCCATTCCTGCAGATTTGGATGATCTTAAACAGTGTATCACAACAGCTGTTATGACTCTTATGATGAAGATGCTGAGGTGTATTTGGGAAGGACTTGACTATCATGTTGAAATATTTCATATTATGAAAGGGTCACATGTAAAGTATTTGTAACTTAGCCATCTTCAGGAACCTATTTTTCAAGCCTTACAAGTATTTTACAGATGCTATTAAAACTTTTGTTTCCGTAAACTTTTCAAATGTTGTTGTGTTTCGACAATTCAGTACTCATATATGTTTACTATTCTTTTAAGTAATTTTATGTAAATTTTGATTCATTAATGTTTAGATTTAGATACTTGATGATTGTATTAAAAGCATACTGACTTTGATAACTGGCAAAACTATTTTGAACTTCGTTTGATGTTAATGCCATTAAAAATTTTTGGTGTGCTTTTATGGATAAATGAATCTCTTCTTGAGCAAAATTTATTCTACAGATACAGCTAACTTTTTTTAAAAATAATTAAGTCATTATAACTGGTTAGTTTATGAGCTGAACGTAATTGACTTAGATATAGCTGCAATGTATTAAAATTAAATTTCTTTTAGTGGGGTAATTCTGTGCAGTATTATTGCAAATGAAAACTGACATTGAATTATACATAAAATATTTAATTTTAACTTCTTCGTAATATTTTTCTTAGTACATGTATATATGACTTGTCTAATGCAATCCCCCCTCAGGAGGCTGATGCAGAGAACTCTGTAAAGTACTGGCTAGGATCTGTACTTAGGCAGTCTCAGCCATGGGAGGTATAAAATCACGAGTCTGGCGGTTCCGTATGCCCGGCTGGAAGACCTTGAGACGAAACTTCATTGGCCCAGTGGGGTGGATTGGCATAAGATCTGTTCCATAGAACTATGTAATTTGCATAGTTCTGATGGGAGCATTTTCTATGACCAGTCAGATCTCCAGGCATGCATGTTCCCCACCGCTGTGAAAGCTGAGAACTGGAAGTGGTGACCCCACATGCCCAGGCGGTAACAGTGGTTATAAAGAAACTTTTAAAGTCTGCCACCTCAGATTGGGGCTCCAGGGTGGTAGCATGATTAGTGTACATTATTTAACCTCTTGGGGGAACTAGACTGGTGACCCACCCCATGCCTGATATGGAGGCCTTTCAGTTGGCACCAGTCCATGTAGTGTTGTAAGGTTTTAGTTTAAACTAACAAAGTTTTATTTTAATTTGCCTTTTTCTATCTATTCTCATTTCAACTACCCGTTAGAATAAGCGCACGTTTCAACTTTATGCTAATTTGAAGTGGAGCCAAGTTGCTGTTTAAACGGTACGAAGGAACCTCTTGGTGTGAGAGAGCTTTTAGTCTCAGACCACTGCTACTCTGTTCAACGTTCGCCTGACCAGCTAGTATTTAAATTCTAAGCCTTAGCACTGTTACGCTATTACTTATTGAAGTAATTCTAAGTGTGTTAGTATTAGTTAAATCTTGCTACGCACCATTTAGTTTAGAGGCCGACCTCGCGTTCATAGCTCTGTGAACAACGACGACTTAATTTCTATTTAATTTTAGTTTAAATTACCTGATTGTTCAGTTTAGACCCAAATGCGGTCATTATTTTCTGTATCCCTCCCGAGTTGGGAAGTGGCTGTATATAATTGTGGTTTAATAAAAGAGGATTTTAAATCCTTCTGAAGTGCAGTTCTACCACTTAACCACAGTTTTGTACCACTTAATCACAATATTCTACCACAGAACATAGCTGCATTCAACTCCCTGTTCCAGATCAGGATTTAAGGAGTTTCACGAAGATGTTTTCCAGGAATATGAATCGAACTTTCAGTCCTGACACTGGCGCCCGAAGAAAAATGCGAAAATGGCCGGAAAGACAAGAAGATGAACCTGAGATACCTGCAGTACCTGTCCAGAACCCTGAGGTAGCACCTATTGCTCCTGAGATACCACCTCCTGCCTTAGAAGGATTTGGCTACATTGTACAAACCATGCGGGCAGCCATCAAGCCAGCGGGAAGTTTTGATGGCAAGTCAGCTGTAATAAATTTCCTGGAAAAGCTAGACGCCTACTTCACGTTATATCCAGTCCACGAATTTCAGAAAGTCACTCTTGCCACCAGCGCTTTGAAGGACCAAGCGCTAAATTGGTTCAAGTATATTGGAAAGAATCTCTTGGGGGAACCGGGAAACCCCACATACACTTATGAAAATTTAAAAAATTCCTTGGTGAAAGCATTTCCTATAGTACGAGCTCGAGCCAGACTGGAGGCGGAACTTTTTAGTCGCTATCAGGAAAAAATAGAAGATTTGCCAAATTTTATCTTGAGAAAAATTCAAGTTTTCGAGCTTTTGTATGGAAGTCGCCCGGATCCTGAAATTATTCAAATTATACTTCCTAGGCTACTGCCCCAAATTCAAGATTTCATCGAGCTAAGAAACCCAACGACGTTAGACAGATTATTTGAGCTCACCGTACAATTTGAAAGCCGAAGAACAGCAGACAACGATCGACGTCGCCAATTTGAGCGAAGAAATCAGTGGAGTTGCAGAAGCAAAACCAGAGTTACGGGAACAAGGCGAAGCAATGGCCGAAGAAAGATGTATCTCCTAAATCGAGCGGCGAACGACGAGACTTCAATCTTAGAAAAACGGGCAAAGATGCAGAAGGCAACCAGAATAAGAAGAAGGATTTAAACTAAAATGGATTTCTTCAGGGAAGGTGAAGAAATCCGAAGCCTCGCAAAATCCTTCCACAATTAATTTAAACACCGTGGTCCTGACAAATTTAAGTTTACCGAAAATTGAAGTTTTAATTAACAACATACCGACGACGGCTCTTTTGGATACAGGAGCGCAAAGTAGCTTTATCTCGGAAAGATTTTTCAAGAAGCACTTTCGCCGTTACAGAATTTTTAGTGCAAGAGACACGAATGTCATAGCGGCCCAAGAAGAGAAGTGTAGATGCTTAGGGAAAGTGTTACTTTTTGTGCGTATCAACGACGAGCAGGTAAAAATTTTATTTTAAATTGTGCGAAACCTGCAAACATGTATTATTCTGGGTGTAGATTTTTTTAGATTGGCAGAAGCTAAGATGGATTTCTAAGGGGGGAAATTGACGCTATGGATGCAACCAGTAGAAAAGCCGAAAGATAAGCCCCCGCAGCTGGACTTACAGCACTTACCAGCAGAAGAACAAGAAAAACTGCAGTCGTTGGTAAGTGAGTTTTCAAATTTATTTAGAGATATACTGGGTTTCACGTAGGTCACAAATCATGAAATCCAAACAGGGGACGCCCAACCAGTAAGACAAACACACAGTAAAAGAAGAAATAATTGAATGCCATATTAAGGAAATGTTGAAAAACAAAATAATTACACCGATTTCTAGCAGTTATACTAGCCCAGTAGTTTTATGCAAAAAAAATAATGATTATATGATTATGCACCCAAAGCGGTGGCGTTTTGCTATAGATTATCGCAAGCTCAATTCCGTCCCAAAATATCCTGTATACCCTCTGCCAATAATCGAAGAGATAATTCGAAATATTACCTCTACAAAATATATGACTACATTAGATCTTACGAGTGGCTATTTTCAGATTGGGGTAAAACCCGAAGACGTCCCCAAAACCGCCTTCATTACTAAGTCTGGCACGTACGCATTTCTTAGGATGTCTTTTGGTTTATCCGGCTCGCCGGCAACTTTCCAAACATGTATCGACACTGTCTTAAGACTGGTCCTTTATAAAAGTACGTTCATATATTTAGACGATATTATAATTACAAGTAATAGTTTAGAAAATATAGTTTGGAACAACACCTACAAGATTTAAGAAAAGTGTTTTTATTGTTAAATGAAGCTGGTTTAGAAGATAAATGCATCCAAATGTAAATTTGCCGCAAAAGAGTTACGTTATTTGGGGTTTAAAATTTCTCAGAATGGAATCGAAACGGATCAGTCAAAGATAATAGTTATTAAAAATTATCCTGTTCCTAAAACAGCGAAGAAATTAGCGTCGTTTCTGGGTGTGTGTTCATACTATCGGTCCTTCATTAAAGACTTTGCCAAAATAGCTGAGCCTCTGCTAAAATTGAAGAGGAAGAAAGCTAGGTTTTCGTGGTCAGCAGAAACCAACTTGGCATTTCAAAAACTGAAAGATGCATTGACTCAAGCCCCCGTCTTAAAGTTTCCGGAGGGGGGGATAAAGGACTAGAAATTTCAGCAGACGCTTCAGATTTTGCGATTGGGACAGTGCTTTCTCAAAATGGGCAACCCGTGGCCTTTTTCAGTCGAATGTTAAATGAAACCCAGAGAAACTATTCGGCCACAGAAAGGGAAAATCTCGCTGTGTTGTCAGCAGTGCATAAATTTTGTGTTTTCTTTGGAAGTTCTCCCGTAACTGTATATACGGACCACGCGGCGGTCACTAGACTCTATTCTGGAAAAAATTTATCACCCAGATTAATAAGGTGGGCTCTCAAATTACAGGAATATAACCTAATAATTAAACATACGCCGGGAAAAGAAAATGTTGTGGCAGATGCTTTAGGCAGAATTAACTTAGATGAAAATGGAAGTACACTCAAAATAGCCATGCTGACATCCAAAGTGTTAGATTCTCGTGAAACAGTAATAGCCGAACTCGGAAAAGATCTGGAGTTCAAAAATATATACAATTATTTGGCCGACCCTGAGAATTTCAGTCATCCGGATATTATGCCGATAAGAAATAGGGCCGCAAATTACGAAATAATTGACGGACTGTTATTTTATATGAAAACTACTAATGAGAACCATGAATATAGACCGATTATCCCAGCTAGCATTAGTTTGAATGTATTAGAGGAGTTGCACGATTGTGCCATTTCGGCCCATTTAGGTATAAGAAAAACTGTCCAAAGAGTTCGCGAGGCAGTTTTCTTTCCAGAACCGCAAAAGTTTACTAGGGCGTATGTCCAGTCGTGCTCAACATGTCAATTAAATAATTATGTTAATTTCCGCCCGGCCGGGTTCCTAAATAGTATTAAATCAGAATTCCCAAATCAAATAATAGGCATTGATTTACTTGGACCTTACCCTCAAAGTAAATTTAACAAAAGCCGATATCTTTTAGTTATAGTGGATCATTTTAACAAATGGTTAGAGTTGATTCCGTTAAAACGCGCGTCTGCAAAAATTGTAATAGATTCAATTCTAAATAAGTATATTTTAAAATACGGGGCACCCCTAAAAGTTATTTCCGATAATGGTTCCCAGTTTGTTAGTAATATTTTTGAAGAAATGTGTGCAAAACTGGGCATACGTCATCTGAAAATGGTCCCGTATCGTCCGCAGTCAAACATAGCGGAATGGGTTAATGGAAATGTAGTGAAAATCATTCGAAGTTACGTGAAGAATTATCACTCTACCTGGAATAGCCATATAAATGAATTTGCATTTGCCCTTAGGACCGCCAAACACGATACTACACAAAAAACACCCGCTGAACTGTTTCTTGGAAGAAAAATTTTGACACTCTTAGATAAACTTTTCTTTGTCCAGGAAAGGGCAGAAGAATTTAAAATGAGTGGCATTAAAAATTTGATACGAGAAGCGACGGGAAATATAGAAATGGCCCATAGAAAACAAAAATTATATTATGACGAAAAGCGAAGAGGAGTCAAGTACAATGTGGGAGATGAAGTTCTGAAAATAAAACATAACTTGTCAAATGCCCCAGAAGAAAAGGTGGGAAAATTTTTTCCGCGTTTTGAAGGCCCTTTCATAATTGAGAAAGTTACACAGGCAGTGGTTATATTAAAAAGAAATTATGGGCAAAAAATTACGGCGAATGTGGACCAAATTAAGCCATTTTATAATCGAAGCAAAATGGCAGTATTTAAAGATTTTTTTCAGGATCCGAGGCAATCTAATAGCACGGAATATGTACTTCAGCGAAAACAGCAGGAACCAGCTACAATGACATCAAAAAGTCAGAAAAAGAAAGCTCCCCCTCAACAAAGTAGAAGTAAGAACCAAAAATGCGGATTTAAAAGGAAGACTGACGATGCAGGTGAGCAGACTTACGAACGGACCTACGAGCAGACCAAGAGACGAAAGCAGAATGGGCAAGGAAAGCCCAAAGTAGCCAAGAGAAGTGCGGAAACATCGGAGAGGTGCCTGAGAAGCAAGCAGCCTCGGTTGCAGCCTGAGGAGCAATGTCCCGAATACAGCAGGAACCAGGAGCAGCAACGAACGAGGGCCCAGTCCAGCAAACGCCCAGCAGAGCAACCTCCTCCCCAGCGCAAGTACTGCACGATACAACGACGGAATTGTAAAAGAAAAAGAGATGAACAAGCTGGCAAGGACCAACATCCAAAGGCAAGGAAACTGGCCCAAACTTATCCAACTTTCAAGGATTGGGCCAAGAAAAGGATGGCTAACCACAACAAGATAAGTAGTATTTCTTATTCCAAAGTTTAGTTAATTTTCGAGTGTACTGCAAGTTGCAGGGTCGATTTTACCTCAAGCGAGGCTGAGTTTTACGCCAAGTGGGCGATAAACACTTATCTTGAAAGAAAAATGTTTTTACTTAAAAATTGTAATTCTGCAAAGACTTAAAATTACTTAATGTTTGTAAAGTAGATTCTGAAGCATTGTAAATAGATTAATTTTGTAAAAGCAATGAATTGCTGAAAACAAATGTTAACTAAATGATTTTGTATTATGCTTTGTCGAAAGACTTGTAAAATTTCTAGAATGAAAAGTCGGAAAATTGAAGAACACGATTTAGTCTATGGACTATTATTTCAGTGTTATGTGATATTTCAGGAAAGTGTCTTGAGAAAAGAATTGGAAGCACTTGCTGTAAACTTAGAAATTTAACCTACATTTGTATTTCATGAGTGCTGTGAAATTGTTAAAGTTTCATAAAATGTAAATTATGCTAGCAATGCACATTAAGTACAATATCAATGTGAATGAAGCATTATATGTGCAAACTGCGAATTGTATGCATGAAAAGTTAAAGTTTGAGTAATTTTAGAATGCAAGTGTTAAATAGGCTCTCCACCAAATACACTTAAAGTGTTGCACATAAAGCTAGTGAGAACCTCAGGTTTAGCTGGTTATAGGGCGTCTTTTGAGGTCTCGTATGTCAAGTTCTAACTCATGTTAGTCGATCGCAGGTGGGAGATTTGAACACCCCCGAACATAGAAAACCCGCAATGGCGGTTTGCTTTACATCCAACACTGGTGAGAGAGCATTGGGGGAAGAATTTAATGGTGCTTGAATGATAATGTGTGTGTGCGAATTTACACAGGTAGGAATAAAGAATTGTACCTAGAAATTACTGTTATTATGTTGTACTAAAATTCCTTTCCTTCCAGATTTTGCTGGAAGGAGTAAGACTTAGATGAAAAAAAAAAAATATTGAAGACTTTTGTACCAAGCAAGTGTCGTCTGTAAAAATATTTTTCGCCAACGAATTTTGCCTTGTAAGGGTTGGCCTAAGTTTAGAAGAGTTAAATTTTGACTATTTGTTTAGAATTGCAGGTTTCAACATGGTCCCTTTGGACCACAGTAGTTTAACTACCGCAATTCTGGGTAGAAGTGTGTAAGGTTTTAGTTAAACTAACAAAGTTTTATTTTAATTTAAATCTTTCTATCTCTTCTCAGTTTCAACTTCCCTTCAGAAGAAGCGCACGTTTTCAGCTTATGCTAATTTTGAAGTGGAGCCAAGTACTATTTAAACCAGAGGTTGAAACCTTTCAGTGTGAAGACAGCTTTTAGTCTCAGATCACGGTCATTCTGTTCGACGTTCGCCTGACCAGCTAGCA
>KK114341.1:15619-49145 GCA_000611955.2 Stegodyphus mimosarum | reverse complement strand
AAATCCAAATCCAAATCATCAATAGTATTTAATGGAAAAGCATCTTCCTCCTCAGTTTTCAAAACCATTTCAAGTAGTTCTGATGTTAAATATGAATCAATATTTCTGCCTCCTTTAGTCGTGCACACTTTTGAAGATAAGTTTGGCAGCTTATTAGCGAGTATTAATTGCTTTAAGCGGCGTATAACTTCACTAGGTGATGGATGGTCATTAAACCTACCAAGCCCTCGAATCTGACTAAAGAGACTTTCAAGTGCATCCTGAGTTAATCTAGATGTTAAAATATATTCAGCATCATACGATAATTTCAGATTCTGGTGTAGACCAAAAAGATAATTTATTGAAATTATTATTCCTTTTTGGAAAGGCAGCATGTTGGATTTTCCCTGAACTCTTAATCCACCAATGACTTTCTTCATTAATTCCAAAACTTGAATTTGTTTTTCATGATGTTCATTTAATCCAAATGCTGCTTTAAGTATTTTATCTGAAGGAGGTTATGGCTTGGTACTATTCATAATATCGAAAAAACTGTCGATTAACTCAAAGAAGTCAGATGCTTTTTGATTTCCTGTGAGGTGGAGTATACCTTTCGCGGTAGTTCTTGAAAATAATGTTTTCGCTGGAGCGACTTTCTGTCTCTCGTTTCCCTTGACCATTAAATAATTTGGTTTTAGTTTGTGACACAATTTAATTTCTCCTGAATCTCTATTTAAAACCTCTTTAATAATATCAACATTTAAAACAGTTCCATCTTCTAAAATAAATCCTTTATCTAAAAAGTGGTTTCTCAGTAATTTGAGGCAGTGCGCTAAATCTGCAAAAACCCATATTTTTTTCGTTTGCAATACTGGATTTGGAAACTCAGAACTATTGATCGAAATCTGTAACTCTTTCCACAAAGTACTAGATCCTCCTAAATCAGACACTATTGCTTTCACTTCTACTCCAGATGACTGAATATGTCTTATGAGTGAAAAAAGAAGTTCTTGCTTCATTGGAGTATTAAAATCAAAAAATATTGGTTGTTTCCACTGCGAAATGAGACCTCTGATTAAAACAAACTGCACTTTTTGAAAAGGACCAAGTATTTGGTCCAGTTTAGAGTCATAACAGAGTTTAGAATCTATATGCATTTCGCCGAAACTGAGAACGCATATATTTTCTACAGAATTCAAATATTCGCATCTTTCCTTCATTACAGCAAAAACATCAATCTGAATTCCTGGGCTACATGAAAATTTAGCGCACCATCTCTTTAATGTGCTAGTGCTAGGTAAAGGAATGCCCATTTTTTCTATCCAAAAATCGTAGCTTTTAGATGACAGAGCTCTTATGACAATACAGCGTGAAATATCTTCACTAGTCCACCTGATTTTTTCCTTCTTTTCTAACAATGCGTTAATCTGCGTCTTTGTAAAAATATGCTGTAGGCGTTTTTCCAAATTCTCCGATCTGTGCTGTTTTTTCCTAAATTTTGCTATTTGGGATTTTAATTTTTGAATTTCCGATACAAATTTCTTTCTAGATGTCGTCCACCCTTTTTTGTCGCTGAGCAAACATTCTAAAATTTTTCTTTTCTCTATTTTTCAATATTTTATTACAATTTTCTAAGAATATAATTTTATTTTGTTCTTCAAATTATCAACGCATTCTTGTTTATCTTTAAAATTAGGGCATTCAGAGATATTGTCACTTACGGCATTGTCGTTTGTAAGTTTTATTTCAAAATCATTCACATTTGATTTAGTATTGTCAGCTTTAATTTCGTTCTCGGCCTCAAAATAAATTTTCTTTGGACTTAACTCGTGTAGTCTTTCAAAAGCACTCTGCGTTAGTTTTCTTTTCAAATGTCTCCGATTTCTTGGTGTTATTTCGTTTACATCACACGATGAATTTACTTTCGGCACAGCATTGCATTTCAACAGTTTCCTTTGTGGCAATACAAGTAAGCGATTTCTCATACCGTCTTCATAATCACTGCACAGAAAATGTTCGCTGCAAATTCTTGCGTTTTTCACATTAATAAAATTTTGTCTTCGACATTTATGTATCCATTCTTTCGTCAAAATCAAATTGTCCTTTGGGAAAGCATGAAATACAATATCTCTTCCTTTCGTATTTCTATAAGTGTTACGGCACGTTGCTACAGCACAAGAAATAAGAAGCCATATTACATAAAGGATAGTTTAAATGCAGAATTTAAAAGGAAAACTGATTAAAACTATATATATACATATATATACACGAATTATTTTAAATATTTGCATTATTAGAAAACAAATATGTATGATTAAAATTAATTTTAGATATGCGACCTCCAGAAAATCGTTCGCAAACTGAATGAAACTACAGTTTTAAACGGGCGAAATCAGAGCAGGTGCATAACAGTGACGTCAGATTACTACCAGTTAACCCCTTCCATGAGGCTCGCGTCGGCGAGGAGTCGAACAAAGGAATGACCTAGCCCTTTCTATTTATCCCTGCTAAAACCCAAGCTCTTGATGTGGAAAGATCTTTCACCAGACGATCCAGATGATCGGAGTATATGGTTCGATCTACCTCAAGCCTTGTATGCCATGCAGAAATTGGGAACAAGAGCTTATCATATTGTTCTCCAATGCTTATATTCACCATTAGAAGTGGATGGTGAAAATGAGGATGGACTACCTGTTTTGAACATCAGCTCTTCAAAACAAAGTATCTTTATCAAATATGGCGGAATTGTCCGTGTATAATATCTTTAGTGAATCAGGATGGACATAAGAAGTGGAAAGAAAGGAGGAGGAAAAAAAATTGGTCTGGAGGGAAAGGGTGCATGGGGAAAAAAAAAACTTTTTTTTTTCCAAATGCAGTCTTTTCCTTCCAGACCGATTTTTTTTTTTGGTTTTAAATGGAGCCAATCTTGAAAATAATAATTATAAGGTCTATATAAAGGGTTTCTTCTTTCTGAAGGAGGTGAAAAAACTTGGGTTAAGTTAAGGAAAAAGTACATTGGAAAAGATAATTGTCTTATCCAATGTGCTTTTTCCTTTACTCAACCCAGTTTTTTTTTCTCAATCACTTTTTGGGTCCAATCTTGGGGTTCTAAAGAGAAAAGAGAACATGGAACTTATGCTTGACTTTAAAGGTTTTTACGATTCTCAAGAATCCTTTATTGTAAAAGAGTTGGCCTATATCATTTCCGATGGCACTTCCCGAGGGGTATTTGTACTTAAACCCCCTTTGGAAGATGCTTACTGAAAAAGAAAAACGAACGGGCAAGTGATTATTATCACGGCTTATCTTGGTACGAATTAGAAATTCCTTACAGCTATTTCCCATGGGTATTACATATGTTGGCAGAACCCTTTTCCGTTATTTGGGTGCGAGGAGAAACGAAACGGCGGTTTTTAGAAAAATGGTTGCAAAGATCTATTTCTTGCATCTAGGGACAAAAAATTTTAAAATACAATAAATGTGTTGTTTGTCCTAACCATACAAATGGGTTTTCTCATTGTGCTTTACAAAAAGTGATTTGGTATCATGATTATTTAAAAGCACAAAAGTCTGCAAAGAAATAAAATTCTTCTGAGATACTTAAAAAAAACTTTTTGTTAATTTTTATAATATCTTTGACATTATAAAAATTAACTTTTCCCTTTTTGGATTCCATTCTTGGCGAAAATTGGATAAGCAAAAATTGGATTAGTAAAATTGGATTAGCAAAAATTGGATTGAGTAAAATTGGATTAGTAAAATTGGATTGAGTAAAATTGGATTAGTAAACTTAGATTCCATTCTTGGCAAAAGGAAAGTTAATTTTATAATATCTAAAGACATTATAAAATTAACAAAAAGTTTTTTTTTAATATATATTTAAAAATTTTTTTGAAAATTTATGTTGTGGTTTCTCCAATGAAAATAGTAAATGCCATAGGATCTGTTTGAGTACTTTTCTCTGCAAAAGTTGTAGGTTCTTTTAATTGAACTTTCTCTTTTGATGGAACATTTAATGGGGTATAAATTTTCAACCATTTAATCTTTTCTTGTTCAACAATTTTTTCAAAATTTATAGAAGAAGCGTTAAGGTGATCATTGTTGAGAGTATAATAATCCTCGGTCTTGATCAGGGATTCATGTAGGATTTGGTACAACCAATCGCTAAATTCTATATCCTTTTTCTTCTTAAGATGATCCATTATACTATTAATTTGCGAAAGTTTTAAAAAAATGGTTGTAGATTGATATTTAGCTCCTTTCATTAACAAAATTCGTTCGTCCAAGATAGACATTGCACAAGTCGTTAAAATATTTTCTCCTTTCAAATATTGTTGCAACATTGTGGGACCCAGTAAACTATAACCTACACATTTCGAAACATCCGAGGCTTTTAAATAAATAAATCCTTGGATGATAAAGAAGGGAATCCGATACATTTTATATTGGAAAGGAATATACGGGGTGATTTCCATGATATCTAAATGTGGCTCTTGGTTCGCTGTTTATAGATATATAGAGAGAGAGGGAGAAGAAAACACGTGACTGGTTTTTCTTGTTAAAAAAAGCAGCTTGACTGACTATAAAAAGCTGAGAAGCAACTCCATTAGAAGCGTAGTCATGTCCCTGATAGACGTTTTCCCAACCCAGGCTATTTCAAGTGCTGGTGATTTAAAGTCGTTCTCTGAAATTGGAAATCTAGACTTTCTTTTAGCTACCAAATTTATACCTTTTTAAAAGGCTCACAAAGTTTACTTTAGGCATGTTGAGGAATCGTCGAAATTACTTACTCAGAATATGAAAAGGAATTTGGAGGACAGTCAAAAGACTAAAGATTGCAATCCCTTCTCTTGGAACCGGGTGTATCGAGTTCTAAGCCGACCCATTGAAATGAGACGGAAAAATACAGATTTAAGAATGAGTTTCCAATGGAAAAATATTTTTCTTACCAAGAGTTGTTTCACGTTTGGACTGACAACGACAGCTGAGGATGAAGTTCATATTTATCAAACTACAGCCTCCCTGATCGTCTGTTATGAATCCGATGATTTAAATCTAATTGCCAAGGAGTTTAAAGCGTTCATGTAAAAAAAATTTAAACGGTATGTATTGAGACCTTTCGGATATTATGCAGTTCCCCCAAAGACTCATTATATTATTCTAACAACCCAAAAAAGTTTGTTTCTTGTAGACAGGTGCCCACTCATTCTTTGGGAGCAGTTGAAAGAGAGTTTCCAACCCCCAACATCCTATACAACATTTCAAGTTCCCTGCAAAGGAGACATTGAAGTCATTACGATCGAGGAGGATGATGAGGAGTCTAAATTACCCATTAAAAAACGGAAGAGTTACCGAATAAGCCAAGAAACGCCTTCTGTAGAGGATGATTTTATGGACTTGGAAAGTGTAACGGACGATTTATTAGTAAAAGATTGTTTAAATCAATTAAATTCTAATGAAACAGAAATGTTATGGAATTCCATTTATGAAATTATATATGAACTATGTTAAGTAATAAAGTTTGTATTTCTTTTAATAACCTGTCCTATTCTAATAAAAAAAATAATAATAAAAAAATTTTTAAAAATAACCAATCTTGGACTAAAAAAATGGTTCAAAAGCGCAAAATAATTGTGTTTCCAATACACGTTCTGTAAATTTTTTTTCTGTTTGACAAAATATGAAAATCCCGTCATTCAAAATTGGATGGATTTCTTCAAATATAATATAGGGTCCAATCTTGGACTTAACAAAAAAATGGTTTCAGAAAAATCAATCTTGTAATTTTCTGATGGGGTACCGGTGTTCAAATACTTTTGAGACCGACTGTACCTGCGGAGCCTGAACCATTCTCTGACTAAACGGAGGTTCTAGTCCTGTGAAGACTAATTATATATTCCCATGAACGAGACTGCCTACGTATAGATCCAAGCCAGTAGCTTCATCGATTTTCCGCCGTCGCCGTCCCCGCGGGAGATTGAGAGCAACGCTTATTCTGGTGTTACGGCTAATAATTTTCTACAGTATCGGATTAGAACTGGAGAATGTTCTCCTATGAATTACGATTTTCTTTAGAGGGGATTCATATGTGGAAGAAAATTGGCTTACCTTAATTCAGCATAGCTGTCCCAGTGAGCTGTGCACTTTTTGCCAACTTAAAGAAACCGTACCTCTGTTATACTGGCATTACTATCTAGGCATCAAAAGTCAATAATAACCAAATTTGTATTGATCTTTCAAAGCACGTTAAGAGTCCAATGATTTATGGACAAGATCGTACCAACTTCTGTGTTGCAAAAAATTATCGCATTCATCAGAGATCATCCTTCAGAAACAAAATAGCCAGCTGCACGCAGCCAGAGCCTCCAAAGAATGTTTGTTTAATATTACAACTTCCGTTTTGCTTGCCAGTTCTTCAGTTTTTTTCTCAAAAGTAATATGTGTGGGGCGTGTTAGGATGCCAGTTACAGCCATCTGACAACGAGCATAAACCTGATCAACAATTAAAACTAAACAATCTCTCAGCAACTTTTGAAATTATTATGTTTCAATTTTTTTTCACAAATGCTGATAGGACGGAAACACAAAAACCGAGTTGGCATGGAAATTGCTTGTGTTCCGAAGTATGCTCTTCAGCCGATTTGAGGTCAATTACGCACGGTGGCTATCGCTCTCTTGAAATTTAACATTAGCATCAGGTAAACTTGCATCTGTAAAGGAGCATATGCAGAGCCAATGTTAGGTTGTTTGCCGCACGGTGCAGTCTTTGCAGTCTTTAATTCTGCCACCCAGTGCCTCCCTAAATTCTAAAAAATTTGTCTTCCCTAAGTTCTACTGCTCGGTACGGCTGCACCGGCTCCGACGCTGGTCCTTAGTGAATGTGATCAGCAGCGATACTGAGGTAAGCTGTAGTGCTAATTTCTGTTTTCAAACTTATCAATGAAAATACTGTACTGCAGAGAAATATTTCCCAGATCATAATTTTATTGCTGTCAGTGAATAGTTGTCCTTAAGTGAGAGGGATCCATGAATTCCATTGCGCAAACCTCTGGCTCTGTCATCTATACAGAGCAGAAACCAAGATTCATCAGACCTTTTTTCAGTCGTCAGGAGTCCAGTTTTAGTGCTCCTAGACCAACAGAAACCTTTATTTTCTGTTTATCAGTACCTTTCCGTGGGTCCTCCGTCGACTTAGAGGAGAGGCGGCAATGCATGAGTTGGCTGCTTTGCTTATGCGGCTAATTGGGCCTGACCTCCCCAAGCTGCTCACTTATTCTGTGTATATGCTGGGAGTAGAACAGGGGAAGATTAGCTGCCTTCACAGGACTATAACCCCGTTCTGTTAAGTACGCGCTCAGGCGCGGTAGGGATTCGTAATGATACTATCAAGTTTGACTCCGGCTGAGTGATTGCTAGATGATTTTTAGATACTATTTGTGTCACAACATTCAATACTGAATGGCTTATTTCCAGGTCGGGAACTCTGGTACTAGTTTAATATTTATCGGTAATAGCGTAGGCATTCTTGTCGGTCTTCCGCCGTTAACACCCTTCTTTTGCATTCATTGTGTTGTGCATTCGGGTATATGATTTGTCTAAACTGTATCCAGCTGCAATGTACCGTGTTTTTGCGCTTCTGTTGCTGTGAACGGTTCGTACCAGCTGCCTTTCATCTCTTTCGGTCACCAGTAAGAACTGTCCGAGGTTTGTGTGCTCAACTACCAGTATCTAAAGATTACTATTACTGTGCGAGAAAAGTTTAGTTTATAGCCGTTTCAGAGATATTAAAACCGAATATTCTTTCACCCGCAATCATACTTATTCAAAATCACTCAAATTTTTCCTCTTGTCCATTTCCTTTCTAACCATAGAGTTTATTTACTTCCCTCAAGCTCACAAATCACAGGTACCTCAAATCACAGCAGCAATAATTCAGTTACTTGTCAGGATGGAGGAGGGTAAATTCATGTAATATCACATTACCTTTTACTCGAAGACTTCTACATGTTTGTTAACACTGCAGGTTTCAGCTGATTTGAATCTCGCAAAGTTAGAACAACCTCCTCTATGACTATTTAGGATAATGTTATTAGAAATAAATAGAAATAAATAGAATAAAAATGGATGCTAGCTTTTCTTAATTAACTCGAATTTCTTTACTTAGTCAAATTTCCTTCACTGAAGTAATCAAAATTTTGAGTAAGTAGAACTTTTTGAAAAGGGCACTAAAATTTTTCTTTCTATTTATTTCTAATAACATTATCCTAAATAGTCATAGAGGAGGTTGTTCTAACTTTGCGAGATTCAAATCAGCTGAAACCTGCAGTGTTAACAAACATGTAGAAGTCTTCGAGTAAAAGGTAATGTGATCATCAGCATCCATTTTTATTACAACTCATAAGGGAAAAAGAAATTTAAATTAAATTATCACAAATTAAATTTTGAGTTATCAAAGTTCTATTGTATTTTTAAACTGTTACGAATTAGACATAATATTAATACATCTGAATACTTCATCTTTATGCTAACAGGAATAATTTTTTACAGCCATAACTTCATATAAGTGACATCTGCCATGATTAAGTGTACAAATTCATCTAATTTCCAACATTAGCAATGAGATTCATTGCATTAAAAACCAAAAGTTTTTTTTAAAGTTAAAAATTTTCCTTAGTTTTCAAATATTAAATCTTTACAACATATATATCTTCTTAGGAGATGATGCATTGATAAATTACATACGGATAAAAAATTCAGGAAAAAATTACTTTTAAAGCATTTATTTCATTGACACAGCATGATGTTAAGTTTTTTTTAATTGAGAAACTAAATAAAAATTCCATATTATACATTTCTAAAATGTGAAAAAAAATGTAATAAATTATACTAATGATTAAAATTACAAATTTTTATTAAACATGTTTCTGAAACCTTTTAAGCATCTTGCATATAGTTTATGTGTTAGAGTAGAAGAAAATAATGAGTAACGAAATAGTAAGAAATA
Organism: Stegodyphus mimosarum; assembly: GCA_000611955.2. Taxonomy (NCBI): domain Eukaryota; kingdom Metazoa; phylum Arthropoda; class Arachnida; order Araneae; family Eresidae; genus Stegodyphus; species Stegodyphus mimosarum. The sequence goes on along the minus strand of KK114341.1, from coordinate 40,162 downwards.
TATATTTATACAATGATATATCTACCAGAAGGCCATCCATAGCTCTTGTCTTTTGTGAAATCTTAGAGAGGGATATTTAAAGCTTATATTTATTTATAGTCTTAGAAATATTCTAGAAACATTTCAGAGGCAATCAACTTCAAGAGGTGTTTGCCCCAACGATTTAGCTTTAATTATTAAAAATGATTAATCATTATAAATAAGTAAGCAGTAAAACCAAAAACTTTTGCACATTTCACAAAGAACTGCATTTAATAATTATTGACAACTTATGCCAACATATAGTGATAAAATAGCACGTGTATACATATAAATAAACATTATAGGAGCTATATTAAATGTAGTGAAATCTCCCTAAGATGACTATCTATGATTCCATGTGATTTTTCAATTTCTATACTTTTAACAGCTTTTAGATTGCTCAGCCAAGAGAATAAGTATTACTAATGCTCAATACTAAACCTTACTTATATTCTCAGAATTACTGATTACTTTCAGACGTTGCTACAATTATTTTACCAAAGATTTTTGTACAATAATAAAATTTCATGTGTGTTATACGTTAACTGTTGTTGTAATTATTATAAGTAATGTAGAGATTGCATTATTCATAATAAATTGACAGATTAATTTTTCAAATTGTAGATTGATATTTCTGGTTTCATTGACAACATCAAAATGGATGTCATGTAAATTTTGAATTTGTTTGGCATGATGAAACCCAACAGCATGTGGTTTTACATCTTTATGCAAATAAAAGCAGGCTGTTATGATATAAGTAAGTTGTATTTAATAAATATATAACTTACAAAAGCAGGGACTGCATTATCAAGGTCCAGATAAAAGCGTTGAATAATGTTATTTAATTTAGTACGTTTCCAATGATTATCTGAAAAAAATCAAACAGTGGAACTTACACTATACTTCAGTTTCTTGACAATTATTTATAAGAATACAGATGGATAATTTAAATTACTCAACTGGTCACCATCACTCCATTAGCAGGTTTAAACACCCAATAGAAAAAGCACACTTCAAGCTATCATATTTAACATAAATCCCAAACAATCTTTAGACAAAACACAATAACTATCAAACATCTTTAACATGACTCACCTTCACGATTTTAGGTCAATAATATTTCTTATTGCTGGATTAGAGTTTAATATTAAATTTTTATATGCTGCATATGAAGTTTTTATAAAAAGCTCAGAAACTTATTCGTAAAAAACATGTCTATTGATTTAACTATTTGTTATTTTTAATGGAAAATTTTTCCTGTGTAATTTTATTTCATATATTCTTTTGTTCTAAATACAATGACAAAATAATCATATTTTATTGCACAATATGGACTATTTTAAATACTTTATTTTTAAAAACTGATTTTCATTTTTTTTGGTGGTTTCATTCTGTCCATCAGAATATCTCAGAGGATAATGGATAGTGAAAACTGATGTTAAGAGGGCGAATGATAATTGAAGTTTTGTTAAGTTATGTTTAACAGTACATGTCTAAAAATTACAAATTAATGGGAAAATGTAATACTTATTTTCTAATTTATTTATTTTAGCTTAGGGTTTAGAGTTTACTCATAAAGTAGTAAATTTATACACATTTCAATAGAACATATTTTCATACTCAGGAACTTTAACATGTCACTAACTGCTTTATTTTCAAAATTAATTTAACATGAAATGAAAATTTTATCATTGTCATATCACATGAACGAATATCATGTATACATCCACTTATAATACAGATCCCCACTTTACAAAAGAACAGCATTGCTGTAAAATCTTTTAAAATCAATCTTTAATAAGACAAAATGGTTTGAAGTAATTAAGCAGCTATAGTTATTTTATACAGAAAAACTAACTTTTATTAAAGGATATTATATGGAATCTTTTTTTTTAAAAGGACAGATATTTAAATCATCATTGGCATTTATACTGTATGGCTAGTTTCCGTTCTTGTGTTTCAGAATATAATACTAATGACTGAAAGTCTGATATGTTGGCTCATACCTGACACTCAGAAGAAACTTATGGAAATGATTCAAAGTGAAAATTTTGTCACTAATAAAATCATGATTGCTCTGGAATACGCACAGCTAAATTGTCCTACAACTAGTCCAGAAGACAGTATGAAATCTAATGGTGCTATTTTCATCAACAGCATATTTTAATAAAGGAAAAATTAGAATAATCTGCTTGGGAAAAGCCTTAAAGCTGATGATGTAATCAAAGTTGTAGGCAAGGTTTTCAGCACCCAGGGTCAGCTGAAGATTTCGCACCCCTTCCTGTTTGCTAAGAATGGAAAGTATTTAATTCTAAAATTTCGTAGCATCAGTTTGGCTTCCCTGGATGCTGCACCCAGAGACAGATGTCCTGCCCTCTAGCTATGTCCCAGGATGTAACAATAAAAAGAATGTGATATGTCAACTACCATGCATTCCTTAAATGATTTTGTTACAATATATATGTTGCCCTTTTTTAAAATTATATCAATTTCTTAAGAAATAAACCATAAATAAAATAAATAATCATATGATTAAATACATGGATTATGTAGTCTGAAACAGATGTATATGATGCATTAAAAATGAGTCCATTGGAAACTGTAAAGGAGATGGCAGTGAAAATATTAAGTGAACTGTGAAATATCTGGTAGTGCAAGATATACGACACAGATTGAAGACCATGTATTAAGAAAATATTGTAGAAATCAAGACAGAGTCCTCTGCATTGGTAAACTTTGACATAATTGTGCATTATAAAAAAATTCTGTGAACATGTAAATATATATTTCGACAAATTTTATTGCATACACAGTTCTTTTGACCTAAATATTTGTTTTTGATTGAATTCAAAGTTGCAACCATAAAACCAAAAGTTACAAAATTTTGCATTCATTATATAATATATAAAAACAAATATTTCAGAAAATGAATAATAATTGCCTTCCTTAAAATTTCTAGGGAACTGTGTTTTTAATATATGTTTGTTGTTTGTTTTTAATATATGTTTGTTGTTGCTATGTTTGATGTTAGCTTTCGTTTTATAATACACTGGACGTATTCAACACAGAATAACTCCATTAATTTAATAATAAATACGTAATAAGTATGTCTCTATTGCATAGATAATAAAATATAACGTAGATTTCAATCTACTTTCATAGATATCAATATTTAATATTTCATGTATTTTAAAAACTACTGCAGACTCCAAATATTATACATATATGCCAGAAATACTAAATATTTCTACTTGTCCATGTACAGAGAAATGCATGAATAATTTCACATATCTAATATATTTTTTGAACAGATTGATTAGCTTTAATGCATGCATTTATATAACGATAAAAATAAACAAAAGAGAAGAGATAAGTATTCATCGCACTTCACATAAACCCATTCACATATCAATTACTACCATCCGTAAACGTATAACAAAAAACAAACCAATAAAGCGATAAATGGCCAATTACAATAACTGGCAATACTACTAGTGTTGAGAATTTCTTGCCCTGAGGCGGTACACATCCGGTCACGTGAGAGGTAAACTTCCTTCGTCGGGGTCTCAGATATCTGCCAGATTCGTATGGAGTTTTGTGTGAAGGAGAATGTGATGTTGAGAAGACGGGACTGTGGAAATTGACTAAAGCATATTTTGTAAGCAAAAATTTCATAGAGGGAAAAGTGTCGAAGGGAGATGGGTGTTTGGTTTAAGAGAGGGACGGATAAATGTGTATTTAGTGTGGTTGAAAACAGAGGTACCGAGTGATCGTTAGAAATTATTAAACTGAACGTTCTGCCAGGATCAACTGTTACTTCGGATTGCTGGAAAGACTGTAGCTGCCTCGAGTCCGAAGAATATGAGCACCTAAAAGGGAATCATAGCATGTGTTTTAAAGATCTGGAGACAGGTACGCATAACTAACAGTACTGAGGAGACATGGGGAGCAATTAAAAGAAATCTCCGCAATTATCGGCAGACAAAAGGATTATCCAATTCGTATCTGGCTGAGTACATATGGAAACGAAAACAAAATAAATTTGACACGTGCAAGTTAATGGAGATGTTTCTGAGTGAGACGTCAATATATTTTGCAAAAGGAGAGGACTGAAAGTAAGTTTCATTTATTGGCTTAGGTAAAATATCGGTTGCACGCGAAGTATGGCAATTTCAATGTTAGGTGATTACTTTATTTTAGTAGTATAATTTCGTCGTTGGGTCACTTTTCTGGAAACACTTTTTTATAACTTTGATCAATGGAGTTGGTTGTTCGCGATGTCGAATTTCTGTAATATTTTTATTATTTAAAGATTGCTGAGTATATTAACAATGCAGACTTTGTTCAATTGTATGGTTTCTTTTAAGCGAAAAGAGATCGCTGTTTACATGGGCAAAGCCAAGGCTATGTGCACTGTCGAGTTTGTGCAATTTTCAGATCTTTTTAAGTGAAAAACAGATCGATTGTGTGCATGGAAAATGCCTAGGCTGTGCGAGATGCCAAGTTTGTGCTATTCTGTGATGCTTTTTAAATGAAAACAGATCGCAGTGCACATGAACAAAGCGAAGTCGTGTCGGATGCCGAGCAGTAATATAACGTATTTTATATGCAATGTTTAATACATCATTTGTTTGTTTTAAATTTGTATTTTGGAACACTTTGGGGGGAAACTTTACCCTTGGCTTCACTCTGTTTGAACCTCTCGAGTATAAATATTAAATTGCCTGACTGGCTTTTAAACAATACCCTACGAAAAGCAGAAAAAATCGGCAATTGGTCTACGAAGCAAAAAATATTGAAGGCTTCTGGCTTCAGAGAAGGCCTTCATAGAGTACTTTCTAAAGGAAACTGGCTTGTATTCCTGTTACACATAGGAAAAACCACGAACATGCCCATTCGCCTGAAATCGAACCCAGGTCACATTACCACTGTTCAAGGAATTTGCCGCTGGGCTGCTGGCAGATTTAGAGAGGAAAGAAATTAAGAAATGTCAAACGAATCAAGCTTTAGTGCACAACTTGACAATAGATGGCTTATCATTAGGACAGAATATGGCACGCAGAATAATCCTGAATTTGTGAACGAAATTAACTGATATGAGGAGGCGAAATGGTTTTCTAGTTGGTATTTGTATTAATGGCCATTGAAAACTGCATAGTCTCAGAAATGGACCATTAACAGCTCAGTAATAAAGGGATGAGATCCTCGGACTTTTTGTGGTCTCTTACACTACAACAGTCAAGGATTAATTCATTGTAATAGATGAAAATGCAAAGCCACACTAATGGAAAACTTCCTTCTGATTAAAGAATTTTTCGAACTGACTTCATACCATGTTTTTTAAGCGACGATTTTGTAGGGTTTCCCTTAGTTTGCATAATAAGTTCTTTCAGGTTTGCTATCTCTCCTGAACCTCTCATTTTTCCCTCACCAGTATGCAAATTTAAAGTTGCTTGAAAAGAGTATAAAAACAGACGAAACTAGAAGTTTATTCAGAGCGTGACTTCCCTAGACGAGCCCTCTTTGATAGTTTACCCTTGTTGCTGTTACTCTGAATTGCTGATGCTCTTTTTGTCCATTTAATAAGTCCGCCGGGTAGTTGTTGAGTCAGCCTAGTTAGCCTTAAACTAAAATTGTTAGTCCAGCACTACTACTCATCTTTCAAGTTACTGTTAAATTATTCTAAAAGTTGCCATTGTAAGTCAATGCATTTTGTTGTAATGCATAACTTTAGCTTAACACATTCTCAGCCCAAATAACTGAATACATTTTTGTAGATGTAAATTCATTCGCCAGTGATTGATTGGATACTACGAAATACTTGTTATTCATTCTGGATTTGGTCAAGCTAGTTAGATGGAATTATCATACTTCGTTTTAATAAATTGTAGAAAAAAGAATACTAATCTCCTATAGGCATGCGATAAACATAATAGTGCACATGCAGCTAGCCCCTTCGCTGGGATAATAAATCGGCCTGTTTTGCAGATTTTCTCATATCTAGCGTTGGGATAAGACAGGGTGTCTTAGAAAGTCCCCCACGAAGGCATCCATGTAAATAATGCATACTGTACAAAATACACATCACACTTCATGAATCCTTTTATGAAATTTCATTGCATATAGCTTAGAAAGAAAAATAAATTATAAGTTAAAAAGAAAATTGCGAGATCTTTCACGGAGCAAAGGAAGGGAGCGATTTTCCGCGGAACAATCTTCTGTTAGCGTAATCATTACAATGGCTATGCCATCTCGGAGGCAGAATTCGAATAAATATTTATACCTTATATTGTGTATATCACTTCTTTTATTTATACAAATTCATTACTTGGGGGTTTTGGTTTTTTCTCGGGTAGGTATGGAGATGTTTTATGCATTCGGTTTCTAGTTATTCAAAACCATTGATGTTAAGGAAACGTGAAATCTTTCAAAGAAACAACTCTTTGTCAGTCGAGAAGCATTAATATGATTAAAGCAGTAATTTTACAGTAACAGCATGGAAAAAAGAGCAAAACTTAGGAAGAAAGCTGAGAAAAAGGTGGAAGTATCATTATTAATAGACAAGAACTCGGTGATAACCTTCATTATGAAAAATGACACTGCACTTGTAAGGTTTAACTTAATTCGACCTAATCTAAATTTTGATCTGGCATTCTTGGACTGCTAGAAAAATTGTCAGAATTTCAATCTTAAAACACTTAGATAAAAAACACTTAGATAATTACAATAATATAAAAATAATAAAAAAAATATTTATTTGCATTTCAACTTGAAGTTAATGAAATTAAAACAAAACAACATTAAATTCCGCTTTTTTAGAACTGGACAATAATAATGATTCATATTATTTACAAGTCAAAATTTAGGTTTAAAGCTTAATAGCTGGCTCCGCTACTCAGCGATTTCTAATGTGATGGGAAAGAAAAGCCTACCAAACTCGTAGCCCATTCCCAAAGACAGACAGAAATAGAAGAGTTTCATTTCTCTCCTAAACGTAGATCATCTCAAATCATTTACATATTATGGCGGAGTAGATGCAACAGCTGAAGCGTAGGAAAGTTTTAAAATAAGAAATAACGTATTAATTAAAATAAATCTTAGACACATTCTGGAAAATAATCGTTTCAGTGTCTTGTATTTATGAAATCTAAATGCGTGTTGAACAAACAGGCGTTTTACATAAATTACTGTGCATGCATATTTCTTTTGATTGCTTCATATTTATTTGCATATACTTCCAGTAAATGAGTTTTGGAAACTGGACTCGGTTTCGAAACAATCTCCTGTATTAAATGACATCGTGTGTGACATGTGTGTAATAACTAATGTTTTCTAAGAACCGAAAAATGTATAGCTGCGCGTTTATTTGCATTTGCGGAATGGGCATTCATTTTAAATAGGTCACTAAAAAGGTTTCGTGTCGGAAATATTCGCTTTTCGCTTTTTTCTATGCATTAAATACTTGATACCTCTTGTTCCAGCCTATAATCTGATTTACTTTCTCGATGAACTTGCATAAGAAGATCCATCACTTTGATTGCCTGTACTATGAAGTCTTCTGAGAAGAGTCAGGAATGCGGAGGGATATCTTCTACATAGTATGAATGTGGTATTTTTATTTAAATTTTATTAAAGAAATATTATTTAATTTAATTTTTTTCTTTCTGCCCTTTTTTGTGCTGAGCTTCGCTCATTTCAGAAATTTATGTAGATTTTGAGTGCAAGTAATTTTACTATAAAGTGTAGAATTTGAAAAATAGTATTGTAAAAGTTCGGCAGGCTTCTGTTGCCCTGCCGATCGAAGAAAAGGCTGCTCTTGCAAAGGATACTTTAAAATGAGATTAGTCAGTGGTTGGTAAGTGTATGTTTGAAATTCTGTTACTTGTAGTCTTTGCCTAGGTTAGATTTAAATCGTTGAATTTATATCATTTGTGAAAGGAAGACTTTGAGTAAAACCAGGTACAGGTTGACTGTTAATTTTAAATTCGTATATTTTAATTTAAACACTTACAAGTGGTGAGGTAGAAAAAACTTTTTTGTTTGTTCGCTTGATAAACGAGGTGAGATAGAAAAAAACTTTCTAATTTTGTGTTTGTTCGTTTGATGGTTAGCTATTCTGGTGGTCATAATTCACTGCACAGATCAGATATAACACCTTATTTTTATGGTAATAGACATCAATGACTTATTTGAAACCTACAGCAGGTGTTACGTGACAACGTATTTGTTATTGTTTTTCTCTACTTTTACGCATTGTTTTTTTCTTTCTCTGTCTCTTTCATTTCACTATCCCTCGCCTGTCAAATTTTGCTTGTAATTGGATATCGAAAATGGAATTATGTATTGAATTGCATTATAGCAATAATTATCAAGAGAGCATTTTGGAATTGCATACATTCTAGCATTTTATTGCTTAAATTATTATTTATCGCATCATATATTTTCTGCATCGTTTACTTATGTCACCTTAGGAGGTAAGTCTGCATAATATTTTGGCATATTGAGTATATTCTAAAAATTATTCGGGTTAACTTTGATTCTGCATAGCATCCGGTGTTAGTATATTATTCATATGTAATAGTAATAATATTAATGGCGTATGTAATAGTAGTAAATTCATGGCGTTTTCTTGCTTTGCATAAATCTAAATAAACGTTTTGACTGAATACACCATTTTTTTAAAAAATTATTTTGCATTCGCATCTAATTCCTTAATAAGTCTATATACAAACCTTGTAAATATATTTTAACTTGACATTGATTATGTTTTGAACTTATCTTTTTCTTTATAAACATATTCCTTATTTGACGTATAAATTTTCTCCTACACTGCACTCACATTTTGGTACATGTGCTGTTTAATCTACTTAATAATACAAATATATGTGTTACTTATTTATACCAGCTGATCCATGTAATATTACTAATACATTTTTTAACAGAATTTTACTCTATGCTTAAAAATATGAAGTAGGTTTTTAAATATACTTACTTTACTCTTTAATTTACTCTCTACTAAAAAATATCGAATAAATTTAAAAAGCTTACTGCATTTAAGATTTAAATTCAATAATTTTTTATAGTTTTTGTATTGCCTAATAATATATTAAGTTATTAATACATCAAAATTATTAATTTAATATTTTAATGCCTATTAATTTTTAGTTTCTTGTAATACCTAAATATATATTAATAATATATTTTCTTTACTTTTCGATGCAATTGTTCTTTATATGAGTATTTATCCATTTGTATTTCAGTATTCATTGGACTTTAAAAAAGAAAATATGATAGACTATTATATATTTTGTCAAAAATCATATAGTCTGATATTTAAAACAGATAAAAGTTGATACCTCTTGTTCTTTCCAAAATTTTTCTGTTCATTTTTATACCCCCTGTTTATTTCGACTTTTTGCAAATTCCTCTTTAACCATGATTTATTTGTTGTAGTGTACTGGCAATTATTATTGAAACCTGGTTGAGCTACTTTAATTTACAAAAGAAATGTCTTAAACATCATATTTAATATCTTATGTTTCAATTCTGGATTGAACAGCTTTTAAGGTAATATTTTAGAAATCGATTTCAATTGAAGTTGCATAAATTTTGATTTACAGGTTACATGTTATTGATAACAAAATGACATTTGTTATATCAATTATAAAAATTATTTTGTTTGGGATTTTTTTTATATAAATATGCATGAAAAATGTAAAATTGCATTTTGGGACGAATTTAAAAAAAAAAACTTAATATATTTTTCAAAATCTATACATTCAGAGAAGTATAAAATACATGTTATCACGAAAATGATATTGTGTTCTTTTGACTAGACTGTCCTCTACAATGGTACCAAGACTATAAAATTTTTTCTGAAAGATTTTAAAACATTTTAGACTGTTAACTTCTGAAGCTCTGGATCATTCTTCTGTTTGACAATAAACACTATACCTGCTGCTACAATAGCCACTAATAATAAGCTCCCTATAACAATGCCGGCGACTGCACCTCGAGATAAACCTGGAGTTTCCGTAGGATTAGCTTCAGTGGAAGAATCTGTTGATCCGGTTTCTTGAGAGCCTGTTACAGTTGCTTCAGATCCAGTTACATCAGATCCGGTTACCGTTTCTCCTGATCCTGTTGCTTCAGATCCAGTGGCATCAGATCCTGTTACTGTTGCTTCGGATCCAGAGACCTCAGATCCGGTTACAGTTGCTTGGGACCCGGTTACGGTCCTTTGTGATCCTGTTACAATTGCTTCAGATCCGGTGATCACAGAACCGGTTACAGTCGCTGGGAATCTAGTTACAGTAGACTGTGACCCTGTTACAGTTGCTTCAGATCCGGTTACAGTTCCTTGCGATCCTTCTCCTGTTGTTTCAGATTCTGTAACAGCAGAGCCAGTTACAGTTGCTTCAGATACGGTTACAGTTCCTTGCGATCCTTTTCCTGTTGTATCAGATTCGGTAACAGCAGAGCCAGTTACAGTTCCTTGGGACTCGGATACAGAAGTTTGTGATCCTGTTACAGTGCTTGAGATTCTACTGCCAGTCGTCTGTGCTCCAGTACGCGAAGAATCACTACCAGTCACTTGTGATCCGGTCGTAGATTGGAAGATTTCACTCACACTTGATCCAGTTACTGTAGCTCCTGATTCAGTTTTCTGAGACTCTGATCCAGTTCCAGTTGTAAGTCCATTTGATGCAGTCGTAGTTTCATACTGAGAAATTGTTGACAGAGTAGACAAGAATTTAGGCGAAATGGAAGAAGAGTATTCCGTGCTTTGGATTTTGGCTAAAGTGGTTGTATCTATAATCCAAGGAGTTGACGAACCCGGAAAAGTCGTGACAGTCGAAGGAGTTGTCACTGTAGGATCTGAAAGTGGAAAATATTTTATTCAATTTGATTATTGTAATGTACCTGTTACTCATCAAGAATGCTCTCACATATATCCTTTCAATAAAGCAAGAATAAATTTTTAGGCACAATAAAATTATTTTTGCTCCATGTTTGTTGAAACGATTTTTATTTAATTGCAAGAACTGAATTTGGACATGGATTTGAAGAAACAGAACTTAATTATAGTTATTAAATTGATTACTATAAAATATTTATTTCCAGCTACATTTATTTTCGTCATTAATTTACTAGAGATTTTCCAATATAATTGCATTAAAACTACTTGCAACTATAAAATATTTATCCCAAGCTACATTTATTCCACTTATAGATTCATAGAAGGGTGCATCACCGGAGTACCTAGGTGTAATGACCTTACCTGCATTGAAAAACAAATTATATCGAATATATTAACATAAGTACAAAATCAAAAGCTCTAAGGTTTAAGTTCAGTTTAAGCGGAAGTTCATAAAAGTAGAGAAAATTTTATAAAAGTCACAATTCCATAAAGTAATCATGTAAGGTAAAAATATCGAGCTGGCGACACGTGATGAACATGAGAAAAATACGAGCACAGGCAGTTACGAAAATATAGGGCACATAATGTAAAATTTTAACATAATAACTGATATCTCAAAGTAGTCAAAGTTCCAGCACAAAATTTAAATTATATACCTATCGAAAGACATTTATTCCAGTCATTAATTTACTGAAGATTTTCCAATTTACTTGAATTAACTTGTAAGGATTTTAAGTTTTACTAACGTTTATTTTATTTTAAACCTTTACTATCGCCTTTTATTTTCAATTTCCTGCCAGAATAAGCGAGAATAGATTTAGTGTATGCAGATGCTTTTGCAAACTTTAGAAGTATTTAAGACATGGCTTTTAGCCAAAAGAGTAGTGAAAGAGCGATTTCTCGCGGCCTTTACCACGCGTGTGATTTTCGTTATCTGTCCTTAAGGCCAGAATTTAGTTCTCGCTGATATTTGAAGACGTATTGTAGTCTTTGCATCCTGCTCACTACATACGTAGTATTTATTAAAGGGCCAATCTTCGAGTTACTAGTCTCTGTAAAGCATCTTAGTTCTTAGTTTAGTTAAGTTAGTTTATTTTTCTTATTTTCTACGTTCTAAACCATAAGTGTTGGTCTTTGTATCCCGAAGTGCAGGAGCACCTGTAAGCTGTGAGAATAAACTGTAAATTTAACCCTCCTTCTCTTTGTTTCATTTTCTACATTTGGACGAACATAGCTTTGAGTAAGCTCCCTGATCTGACTCAGGACTCCAGTTGTGTTTGCAAAATAATTAGAAGAAACAGTAGCCCTGACAAACTGAGACAAATGACTCATTTCAAAGTATGCATTTAGTGCAATATTTATTTTACAGCTCTTACTGTGTTTGATTATTATGCAGTTACTGCTGGCGATAACTTTAGTAATATGGCAGTTCTTGAAAAAGAAAAGAAATCTTGAGAACTATATCACTTAAAAAAAATTTCATATATCTCATCTTATTCCTTTATTTTCGTCGTAATGATCTTGCATATATTACAAACAGTACTTAGAATTATCAGTGTATTAAATGAGTAGCGTTTCAGTTTAAAGATTTAATTGCAGGGTGGATTTAATGGCAGGAATTATTTCTTTATACATCGTTGCACTTACGCAGATTTACAATACACTTGGAGAAAATCATGAAAATGTTCATGCAGCCATGAAAATGTTCATGCAGTCATTCTTCTGTATAGAACATGGATCGAATTACTGGTTCAGGGCATTAAACCACTTGGCTATTTACGCGCAGCTTCACTTGCTAGTGTAAGTTTCGGGCACTATTCCATTCAGTTGTAATGGTAATCATAATTTTTTTAATTTTGAAGATATTTATTTTTGCCTACTGCCTTTTTATATACTTGTTTCCAGGGGAATTTTGCCTACTGGTACCAATACATGTCTATTCATATCTTCTGTTACCTTTTACGAAAATTTAGTCTATGGTAAAAATTTCGTTCTTTCTTTTATTTTATTTTCTTTCCTTTGTAGGGATTTATATTTATTTTAACTAACGAGTTAAGTTTAATTTTATGCTTACTTTCCTATAAGCCTTCATTTCCCCTAATTGTCAGTGCCAGAATAATTAAATTTGGTAGCACGCGTGAAGTAATGCAAATTCTACTTTGAGGAGAAAAGTTTTAATACCGAGTTCTAGAAGGGAAAGTTAGAGAAGTTGGTATTTTTGTAGCGGGAGCTTCTGTTCTGCAGTTATTGCTAGTTAACGTGGCGTAACAGCTATTACTTTGCTGCCAATAGATATTCGACCCGGTTTTAGGAAACAGGATTATCTGAAATCTGTAGAGTAATTCTGCTACTTGTTACTGTCTTCGAAATTTTAGTTCTGGTTATTTGAGTTATCGCCCGAGTGAGGCGTAGTGTGTTAGCGTCAAGTCGACGCATTGTGAATTTTAAAGAGTTAATAAAGTTTTTTTTTTTGCCCTTCTCCTGTGTGGTTTCGTCGCGTACTTCAGCTGTCACACCAGAAGATAGACTAGTGGCTCTTACATTTTCTTTTTTAGTTATTTCTAGGGAATTTGATCGGCGGAAACCCATGTAGTTCTGCTGACATTTATGCCAATTGGCCTATTGGTATTTGCACAGTGCCATTGTTATTCCAACCTTAGAAGTAACCGTGCATCAGTTTCAAAACTAAGGTTTTATTGAAGTAAGAGGAACATTTTTAACACGGAAGGTCTATTAAAACTGAAAGAGTTTGTAACGAGGAATGAAATTAAAGCATGAAGCAGGATCGGAAGCATGAAGCCCCTTTAGCTTAAAGGGGCTTCATGCTTCCGATCATCTTAAACTGCTGATTTTAACAATGAGCAAATTCTAAATCTGCGCATATTCGGGTAGAAAAGTAAGTTATTCAAAATGTGATGGCTCTAAGTACCGTTGTTTTATGACAATGCGAGAAACATACATACATTTATGCAGATTCTTCATTATTTAATTTCCTTAAATATAATATGGGGCTCTAATATATTGTAGCAATAATTTGAAAAGTGAATCGATTTTTATAGTGAATCAGCGCAAAATGCCAAACTGAAATTAATAGTCCTTCTCGGCAAATTGTTTCTTTGGACTAACTAGCCCTAAAAGATGTAAAAAATCTTAAACTGAGTAAAAGAAACTGATGCTTATTAAGCACTCATTGCAGCTTGAAGTGATAAAAAAACTCAGCTAACAAAATTCAAGTGAACGTAAGTTTTTTTTTAATGCCGTTTCTAATAATATCAACATGTGGCATGATAAATCCCCTACTTTAAAGAGTAAAAATGTACAATGAAAAGTTATGGAATGCAAAGAAAACTAATCACTAGGTCAGATATTCTAATAATTAACTCAGGAATATCATCTAACTCAAATAGCTCAGATAAGCAAAAATACTCCATTCAAATAGTCTGAAAGCAATCTGTTCAGTCAACCTACTTGTAATATAGTTAAACAGCCCCTTTAAACGTAAGAGAGCGTCACATTTACTTCTCAGTTTAAATTAAAAGCTATAAACAATTTAATCGTAGAGAAAAAGATAAGCTGAAAGCCGGTATAATCTTAAAATTAGGCTTCTTGCTCCACGCATTAGCTGCGTTTTTGAGCGCAACGCGAAAGTTCCTGGAGAAAATTAGATGCACTTCAGTAAACATATGAATGATAAGAAAATTGGAAAGCCTTATTGTTTACTACACAGTATAGTGTAAATATTACTTTTATACGCTTTCGGGGAAAAACAACTTGCAATCTGGAAACTTCAAATTGGAACATATTAAATTTAGAGAAGAATTATTAGAAGTTCAAACAACAGAAAATCAGCGTTAAATTTCATAATTGTACCACAAATTTATAAAAATTAACTCTGATGTTTGTCGTTTGAGCTTCTAAAAGTTGCTATTTGAAGGATTAATTTTACTTCAACCTCAAAGGAGAGTTTATTCGTTAAAATTAAAAACAAATAATGAATAAAATGTTTAAAAAATTATAAATATTTAAAAAAATCTAATATTTCGATTTTTCACTTAAATGAAAGAAATATTTATTGTTTTAAAGTTTAGTGTTAAATGACATTAAAAATTCAAACGGAAATCAATTTTGGAAGCTCTAGGTTTTGTTTTTGAATTCCATTCTTGAGCATAAAATTGTATAAAAAAAGATAAGTATATTAAAAATTAAGCGAAATAAAAAATGAAATATATAAAGAGGCTTATAGTCAATATGTTACTAAAAACATTATCATAATTTCCTAATCACTAGAATTTAATTTTTGATGCAGACGATAGTGTATGTAAAAGTAACCCAAAAATGTTTGCAATCCGTTAATTATAGGTATTAGGAAACTATTTTATTCAGAACATTCGAGAAATATAAAATAATACTTGTTGCAAAATTGTCAAATGTTTTTAACACTTGTTAAGAAGTCCAGGTAAAATGAATTTTTAAATGATTAACATACATTACGTTGAGTAACACATCGCGTAACATTGAAGATAAACGATTTTAAGCATCGAGAATTGATAATAACCCTGTCATAAACTAGAAACAGTAACAGCTCTCTCATTTGTTTCGCAGTATTGTAACGAAGTCAGCATAATAGATTAAGGTATGTTTGTGCAGTAAATCAGTTTGCTTAGTCAAATGTTACAAAACAGGCTAAGTTCTTTGATTAAGAGTCAAGATAAGTATTTTCTAAGGGTAGTCATTAATATGTTGAGTAATAAGCCTCTATAATAATTAGGTTAACTTAAATATATATGCAAAGTAAATTTCTCTTGATAATATAAGCGTATAAAGAAATCTCTCTACTTTTAAATTATTCAATAATATTCGACACTTAAAAAAATGCAATTTAAATATCTGACGTAATGAGTTCAACTTCTATGTTTCACTCAAAACCATGCATCATGAATATGCTTATTTTCCTGCAAAAGAATAGTTTGATCTTTTATATTGTTTTTCATTAAGAAGCTTATCCCATTGTCTTCTGCTTCGCTATTTCTATATCGCTAGTACAATAGTATGATAATATTTGATAAGACGATAATAGGTGGGAGGCTTTCCTTAAAGGTTTACTTTGGACTACATATAAAGATTAACCTAAATCGATAAACACGCGGCAGATTATACTTATCAAAAGTCCTTTACACTAACTGTGAAATTTTACCTTTGTTCTCACAGCATGCTCGAAACAAAATATTATGTAAATTTGATAATCTTTGGGGTCATGCATTTTTGCAGCTTACTCTTTAGGAGAGTTTGATAAAGAAATCTATCCAAAATATTAGTCTTGAGATCTATGCAAGATCGCCATTGGTTTTGAATGCAAAAATGTGATTTTTCTCAACCTTCTCAAAATCCTTTACTCTAGTAGAGTAAAAAATTTCGATAATTTTTTAAAATTACATTTGGAGACATAATATGGTTTGTCTCCTACATAGTAAGAAAGCTGGAGAAATACTCTAAATCATAACATCACTACTGTTTCACACTAACAGGGCTCGAAGGCCATCAGTTTTCGAGCAAATAAAAATGCAAAACACTGGTAGTTGGATAGATTGACCAGGGTTCAAATCCTAACCGCTTTACTAGTGGTGGAGAACCACTGAATGCGAGGAGATTGATTCGGGTTCAATCCTATCCGGACGAGCGACTACATGGTGACTTTTTCCATGTACAATATGAATATAAGCCAATTTCCCTTAGAAAATACTGGATGATAGTATCTCACACCTTAGGAAGGTAACTCTCGTGTGCTCTGGCATATTCAAATAAGCTAAATTAAACCGAATACTAGCCAACAGTTTGTCTAGTGTAGATTTTCCCTATTTCGTCCGTCGTAAAGTGAGTACTAAACGGTCTTCTTTTGAAAATCCTCCGTGAAATCCAAACTCTGGACAGATAGCCCTCAAGTGCTTTTCCTCAATCAAATAACTAACTACAGTTAAACCTGCCGCCCAGTCGATATAGTGGTTAGTGACCCTGACAGCGGTAGCAATGGGCTCGGGTTCCAATCCTGGAGAAAGCGTGGTTGCAACTGTTCGTCCTTTCATAGGATTAATTCAGCCCATTTGCTGAGATTATACTGCAGTGTATTCAAAGACTTAACAAAAAAGAACAATACAATTTTCTTCGCTCAGTCAACACCACTGAGAGGTTACCTACCGGATGTGATCACGGTTAATGTTATCGTACTGCCGATGTCCCGCCTAACATCGTTTATTGTGATCAACAAGTCGGTTAATGCTATTAAAATATTGTTGAATGAATTTTTTAAACTGAAATAAAGTCGCCAAATGAAATTAAAATTACAAAATAACGTTTAAATAGAGAATAGAAATTGCTGAATGATAAAGGCATGTCTTCATGTAATGGATAAAAGTCGCTTAACTAAATAACATGAATTGGGAGGATTTAAATGGTTGAGCAGATATTAATGAAAAAATAAAATAAAATTGCAGTATTAATGACAGAAGATAACTGCCAGTCGCTTTCTGAAACTAATCCAAGCACATCAGGATTACGCATTTCAATTTCATCATCATCTTCTGTAGAAAACGATGATGAAATTGGAGAATTTCCTGCAAATACTGAGATGAGGGAAGCCTGACGGTCATTAAGATAAGGAGTACAGTATGAATCAAATAATTTCCAGAAATATTTTTTATATAAGCGGTTCATATTCGAACCTTAGAGTAACATTTGCCAACATCCAATTATTAATGGCTTTTTTCCTAATTAAAATGCTGTGAAAGTAAGTTTACCTGTTTGTTGTTATATTTATATTAAATGCGTTAAATCCCATTGCTATTTTGAGGGATTATTTTTCTTATCGCTTAATTTTATCATTCGATTAATTCTGCCAAAATAGCTATGGACAAGCATAATCACATTGAGCGGCGCCGACTGTATCATGGAACAGTTATTACAAAACAAAATATATAAAATTTGGAGCTTAGAAAATAAGGATTCACATGAATGAGTTATTTAATTTTCCACATTTTAAAAAAATATATGAAACATTTTATATCAATATATAAAAATAATCATTGTTTAATGAGATAGAAAATTTTTTTTCTTACGCATATGCGTATGAAGTTCATCAAAATATTTGTCTATATTGATAAAATTGCACTTTATTTTTTTTTACTGGGTATATAGCAGTGCATTATTGGAAGAATAATCAAAATGCGCAAATAGTGATTTTTTTTGGCAAATGGTTTAATTTTTGTTAACTGGTTGTAAGAATCTATACTGATAAATTCTTATTCAAACCATTTACGTGTAAATAGAAATGAAAAATTATATCTGTATAATAGGCAACAACTTTTGAAAAATTAAAGTGCTTTATTAATGCTTAATGAAAATGCCGATCTGATTTTCTGATTAGGTTACTTGACTATGGCAAATCACATATGGCCTTCGTGAAAGACTTTCTAAAAAAAGCTGGCTCATATTCATGTTACACATGAAGAAAAGCACTTGATCTCAATCGCATAGACGAACAATAGCCCTGCGATAGCAGAGCTGACCACTGGCAGCTCAGTCGAGGCGCAGATGGAATTCCTTTTTTCTCATCTGTAATGCTACTGGGAAATTAATCTGTTTAAAAATTTCTCCACGAAAGCATTCTTCCCAACGTATCCCACTTGCTTTCTTATAGTCAGTTTTCTAACTACTTTATCTCTTGGTATTGAATAACGAATTCAATTTTTTTGTGATTAATTTTTCTGCAAAATAGTACTATCAAAAAAATGTTGAATAATATTTTTTCCTTGCACAATTTTTTTAGGCGGATGGCCCTCGAGTGTTTTGTTATAATAAAATAAACCGAACCAAACCAATCTGATAACTTTTAATGAATCAATATATAAGTCATCTTTTGGGATGTGTCGTGTTTTTCAATATTATTCTATGTTAGCGTGCATCATTGTACAGTTTCTGGTAATTTGTGTTATTGTAAAAAGAGGAACTTTTAGGAACAGTACATTTCTCTTAATTTAAGATTAGGGAGTAAAAAACCATTTCAGCTATTAATACTGTTTGATTTAAAATTCGGAATAAAAAAACTCTTGAATGTTTTTTATTTAAGTAATTTACGATAATTTCTCTCAAATAAAAATCAAATGTATTATTCCAATGATGTAATCGATTTAACGTTGAAAAACGTGAAGAGAGTAAAAAAAAAAGTGTTTTTTGAGGTTTTATTTCTCCAATTAATAATATTGCTTATTCGAAATATTGCACTTCGAAATTACCATGCATTTCACTACATTTTTGAATTATTGAATATGAGTATTTCTCTTCAGGAATGCAAAACCATGTCCTTCAATCCTCAGTGTGTTTACATGCAATGTTTTGGAAGAAGATTGAGTTGAAAAATAGCAAATGCCATTCAAATCTACATGCAACATTTTGAAAGAATGAGTTCAAAAGTAGCAAACGCTATTTCTCATTTGAAATAATAAGGTCTTGCCAGAAAAATGAATTAAAAAACATCTGCCTTTTTTAAAAAATTCTTTGTCGAAATTGTTTTAAAAATTGCGTAAATATACTCTGTATATTAAAAGCTATTAATTAAAATATGTTTAATGTCTAAAGTTTCCTTTCGAAAAAGTGCACATTTTTTTTAGCTGGCATTACTAGAATTCATCTTGTATTTGGCATCATCAGCGAAAATAATTGACGAAAATACAGCGTACAAATGCCACCCGTACTACTTAGTCACAGATGTCATGTGCATTGCAATCCATATGACAAAAATTGACCAAGATATTTGGTTTAAATATTTGAGGTTATGCTCATGTTCATTTTGACCCCAAATACAATAGTACTATTGCTTACGTTATAGTTTTATAATAAATTTTACATTCAGTTTATGAAAATTTTAGATGTTTATATAACGAATAAAAATTCGTAATCTGATAAGAAAATAAACTTCAATTTTAAATATATTTCCTTTTACCATAATATAATTCCATACTTATCGATTAATAATTGATATTAGATTCAGAATAATCTACACAAATCTATGAAATCGGCATTTATAAAAACCATTAAAGCTGCATAAGCAAAATAAGAAATTTAGATAAAATGTTTAAAAAAAAATTTCACTGAATTTTTATCTCACCATCTCCTCCCAGAAGTCCAAGAACATGTCCTAAATAAACAAGAAAGTCACGAAAATTCATTATTCTAATGTTTAGAGCTTTTAGAACCTAAAACGTTCAAAGCAAAAAAATGCCTCTGAAAGCTTTGTAAGCAAAATAAAAAGGAAGACGATAATCCGAAATGGCTTTTTAAAGAAATCCTTATCTATAAAATTACAGTTCCGATGAAGTTGTAGCCGATAATTGTTTGATATTATTGCCCCATGCGTCAAATGATAATATTCCGTTGCAATGATAAAATTCTGTTACGACTGTTTTTCTAGTCACATATTGCTACAAAAGGGGCGTCTGAAATTCCATTGTCATATGTTTCAGAAGGATGATAAATTATCTTTATCCGTCTTGCTGGAAAAGACAGAAATTTTCATGCAAATGAACATGTAGAATTTTTATTTTTGTTGTTTGCTCAAATTTTTTTACCAGTAACTTCGGTGAGTTATTTTTGATGCTTAAAGTGCTGCATAACGCACTTTAAAACCTGAAACTTGTAAACTAATAGTTATGCAACATAATGTATGTATTATTTCTATTAGAGAGTATGGGGCTCAAGTTTTGGTATATTGCATGCTCTAAAAGGTCTGCAAAAGTATGGAATATTAATTGCTGCACAACGAAAGCATAATCTTCAGGTATAGGTCTTGGGTGAAGTTCTGTCGTGCTCCGTTTTAAATTTTGAAGGAATTTAAGAATTTTATTTTTGTTTGATGGGGGTGGGAACTTGCAATCTTAAAATTTGAGACAACAATCTGAAACGCCAAAGAAGTGTTTACTATTAAAAAGTTTTAAACAAATTTTAAAATATATAAAATTAAAAATACGAAGAATCTTATAAATATTTTGCCTTTCTTCTTGCATGCAAATAATACCTAATATTGCCATGAAACTGAATCTTTACTGTTGAATACCATTACAGTTTAATTTCAAAAGAACTTCAGTTTTAAAAGTTCCAGCGCTTGTTTTTTCTTTTTTTAACTTACTTGCCAATATTCAAAAGGATGAAATCTCAGAACAGTGGTGGTCTGATCAAAATTCATATCTGGTGAACGAAATGATTGTATGGATTTTTGCGAACTTTTCCTTATGTTCAACGTGAATGTTAGTCACCTTCCTTTAGAAAATCCTCTTCGGAAGCGCCCCTTCTTTTAGGTAGGATAGCCTCGAATAGTTTTCATAGGTCACGTTTTTTTCAAGCTGTGATACACTATTTTTGCTGGTACAATTTTTATGCGAAATATTAAAATGAATTAAAAAAGTAAATTATGTAAGTTTTAGTGAAAAAGAAGAGAGAATATAAGTATACTTCAGTCAAAACGATAACATTTTAATGCTTTTCAAGATATCTTATATTTATGAAACTGAATTTTTAGCCATGCTTTTTATAAAAATAAATATAGGATACGGTTGAAAGTTTACTAACAATTGAAGGTAAAAAAACAAATGAAACAAATGAAGATAAAGCCCGATACATCGAAATCATAACAATGAAAAAGGCTCATTTATTATATTAATCCTCATCAATAACATATCTTAATATCTGCTACAATTTATTATTACCAACTATTCACTATAATATATAGTATATCTACATTTTATTATAAAGTAAAATTCTATTAGGAATATAATAGGATAACTTAAATTTAAAATCGGAAAATTCTTTATGAGATACAAAATTGAAAAACTGTTAATGAAGTCTAAGATTTTAAGCCTGCGAAATTAATTTTAGTATTTAGGAAGCAGAGGTGGAGTTAGAATTTTTGCATGCGACTGTGACGAAGGCGTATTGTAATGATTAGAATTCCAACAAAATTTTGAATTTACAACAAGAATGTAGTTGCAAACTGATTCTGGATAAACATTAACACTGCCATGTCTTACCTTAATGGAGATTACAGTCACCATTCCATAGAGACATGTGTTAATGACAAAGATTATATGCCTGGTTCTACATCAGTTACTAGGTAGTTGAGAAAAAATAGAGTTTAGCACATATGCACAGAGAAGAAAGATAAACGCGACATGCAAGGGCATTCAAAACGTCAAAGAAGAATCATAGAGGGAAATTGCACAGTGGTAGCAAGTATGCTAGTTCGACAGTCAGACAGCATCACGTATCATGAGCGAGGTCACTTCAGTGCTTCATCGATGGCTGCCAAAGAGGTACTGCTCTGTCCGGCACATATTCAGCCCTACCGGTGAGAAGGGAAAGCTGGTAGAGCCATCTTTGCATTTTTCTACTCTCTAACAGCTCTCCATAACACTACCAGTTGACGAGAGTCAATTAAAACAATAGGGGAAGAGCCACAGCCTTAAGTAACATCGGAATTCCATGTTGGAATCAAAAGAAATTTCAGCGTCGAGACTTTGGGAAAGTTTTCTCTATGAGACGGGCTTCAAGAGTCAGCACTCAGCTGGACATCCTTCCATGAACGTTCAAAGAAGAGCTTTGTATCGAGCCTAAGCTTCGTGATTTGTCACATAAATACTTTTTGACAACATGGGAGCTTGTCTTGTCAATACATTTTTGCGGCCTTTGGTGGGGGTGCTGATAAACAGAAAGTACGTTATTATTTAATTCCTTTTTCGTATTTTAATCGTTTATATTGAAATAAAAGCTGCCTCATGATGTTTCATTCGCAAAATAATACTATATAAATGATATACACCAACTCATACATACACAGGGTGTCCAATCAAGGCCGTTCAAATTCTGCACATCCAAATTCCTCGCTTGGAATGCATAAAAATTGCCAAAACAGCTGTACCTGAACGACCCACAGTTTTTGAGATGAATGCGAAAGAAAATACTGAAGTCAATTTATCAAAAAATTTATTGGAAGCATGAAAATTGATATCTGCATATGTTTATAGCATACATGGGCGTGCTGCGGAGTGGCTGACTGCACACGTTGCAACAGCCTGGTGTCCACCAATGTACAAGCAGCATGAAGACAAGCAAGTGAGTCATTTGTGTAGTAATTAGGTTTCGATAGACCATTTCCCTCAGATGGCCCCATAGGAAGAAAGCCAAAGATATTAGATCTGACGATCGTAGTGGCTATAAAACCGGACCCCACATCAAATCCAGTGCCCTGTGTATTCCATATCTAGTCAATCACGTACAGAATACTTTATCACCATGCGAAGATTACCAGTAGCTACCAGAGGCTGGCTTTTAAATACGATTCAAACAACGGCTTGATGTCATTCCACAGCACGCGCATGCACATGCATGGTGGACCTTTCGAATATCTTCCTGGGTAAACATAAGCAAATACCGATGTTCATGTTCCGAGTAAAGTTTTTTTTTCCTTCACGCACCAGATATGTTACGTCAGGAGTTCCCAACCCTGCAGCCACAGGCAACATCGCGCCCGCCGATCCTTTAACATGTGCCTGCCGCCGTGCGATCACTATAAAAATGCTTTAGTATTCAATAAAATACAACTTGAAATTTTTCTCATTATTAACGAAATAGAAATTGCGACCAACGCAGATACCGGCACAAAGCCAAATGCGAGCGATTTCTTCTTATATGTACATATGTATTATTAACACTATCCAAATATCTCTCTATCTAGTTTGAAAAAGTAAATGGTGCCCGCCGTCCAACAGACATTCTAGAATGTGCTCTTGGAGACAAAAAGGATCCCTATGTTATGACATTGTGTTACTGTCCGTCGAAAGAGGGCGCTGCTGTTATGTATAAAAGAATAAAAATAATTATTTCTACTTTTAAATAAAGGAAGTTTTCTATGATTTTGTTTCAGCGATGTGGCAATACGCGATTATTTTTATCACAAGTGTATATTTCTAAAGATGTAATGCTGTTCTTGCATTTTGTATGTTGGAGCAAACTACAATATTTTTGTTATTTATCGTAAACAGCAACGGTCGGCAAATGGCGAGCCACGGTCCAGATTCGGACTGCGGACAGTCAAAAACTGACCGTCAAAAAATTTTTTAAAGGATACATCACTCAAATAAGTTATTTGAAAAAATATTTTTCGGTACATAACAAGACGTTTGGACACCAGGCTTATCACTTTTACTTCCTCGTAGGAAGTAAAGGAAGCATTGTAATCGCGAAAATTTTCGGATATCTTATTTCAACGAAAATATATATTTTGACTGCTATCGAATGCAATTTAATGATGTTTTTACTTGAAATTTGTACTTAAGGATAGAATAAAACACCTTTTTCCCAAAACGGCTTGCAAAAAGGATTTAAAATGGATTCAGAAGAGAGTTTTTCGTGACATGTATGTATGGAGGAATGGATCTCATATAACCCCAAAACGAGTAGCCTCAGAACGTTGAAATTTTGTATGTATGACTGTTATAACATGTAATTGTGCACCTCCCACTTTGGTTGCAATCGGCTACATCAAAAGTATATAATATATA